>BRZM01000117.1:155000-227500 GCA_033238685.1 Lates japonicus | reverse complement strand
CCTCTCTCCCCCCCCTCAGATGAGGGGAATGACAGTGAGGTTCCCAGTCCTCCAAACAGCAGCCATCAGCTCAGCTGGAAACAAGGACGCCAGCTGCTCAGACAGTGAGTTCACACACACATGAACACAACATGAACACAACATGAACACACAGTCTAATTTAGACTTTCACAGTGTCGTGGGACAGTGGACTCTGTGTGTGTGTTTTAAGTCTCAGAACAAAAAGCAGAAAGCAGCAGACTCAATCTTCTTAATGGAGATTAACACTTTTAATGGGAATCAAACTCACTAATCCACGGAGACCAGTTGGAGACGAGCGTGTGTGTGTTTCCTCTCCTGTGTGTTTGTGTGTGAATGAGTTGTGAAAAAGCACAAACATCATTTCCGGAATATAAAACCTTTTACAAACAGCTGCAGAACTTCATTCAGAATCCTCCTGGTGTTTAAGTTTCCTTCAGGATCACATTCATTTTTTATTTTATTTAATTTAACCTTTATTTAACCAGGAAGCCCCTTGAGACTGGGAGACCTGGCCAAGAAGGCGCATCATTCCATATAAGTTTCACAGGAAATACAACAATATACCAAGACAAACAGAGAAAGAAAAAAGATAAAAGAAGATCAAGCCTAAGAATATCAGTTACACTCTTCAGACACACAGCGTTTTGAATTCATCCAAAGAGAGAAGAGTCTAAGCTGTAGTGTGTTCTGAAGATTATTCCATGTCCAAGGTGCAGCAAAGGAAAAGGCTGTTCTACCAAGTTCTGTAAAGATCCTAGGAACCCTGTAAAGAAGCAGTCTAATCCAGTGAGAGCTGTCTGTAGGTCTGTGGGTTCACTGCAGACAGGAGCTGATTCAACACTTTGACTGAATGGAAACAGAAACAGCCTGAAACAAACAGAGCAGCAGCTCCGACCTGTCGCTGACATTACAACAGCACATTTAATGAGTTTTCACAGGGTCTTGTTCTCCTGATGGCTTTAATGATTTTTTTGTCGTCACATTGTTTCCCAGACAGACCTGAGTGTTGGTGCTGGAAACTTTTCATCCATCAGATCAGCTCAAAATCAAGTTTCATACTGATAATTAAAAAAAGAAAAAGTGTTTGTACAGAAAAAACTCTGAAATTTACTTTAAAATAAAAGGTCGCTCTGGCTGTAGTTGTTGTTGGGGTGAAAGTACTGAGGGAAATAAACCTTCAAACCAACATAGATGAGACGTCTTTGTGTTTAAAGAAAAGAACATGAGGTTAAAATCTTAAACACTTGACATTTAGAGAAGAACGCTACAAATATAGCTCTGAAAATAACCCTGTGTCCTCATACGGGGACGTTTCATTTTGGGTTTGCTGCACCGTATACTTCATAGACCCATTGTCCTCGTTAGCTGATGCTTTTTTTGTGCAGTCTAGTTTTAACAAAATCACACTGCACTGTAAAAACAAGATGGCAGCGATCTCTGTCAACACGTTCTACACCTGAGATCAAGATAAAAGTATCAGAGGAACAAAACCAAAAGAGTTTCTGGCTGAAACTTTTTTCTGCTCAGTAACATTTGTTGTTTGAAATGACGACAGGACGTCACTGTTCAGACTGGATTTCTCAGCTCTCTGGACGATTAATAATAATAATACTTTATAATTAATTAGCAGACAAAATCAGATGTTCACAGTTTGGAGTGTGGAGGAAGGAAAATGTCCAACAGTAGTTTTTAGATGTGTTGGATTGTTTAGGCTCTGAAATAAACAGATTTACACACTGATGACTTTATTTTGTTAAGCAGTAAAATAAACTCATTGTCTCCATAAAACTACTTCCTGTTCAAAGACATGGTTTAGCTAAGAGGAATCAAACTTGCTTGCTCAAACTCCAGAGGTTAAAATCATGAAGAGTGAAACACCTAAATCAGATCAGTATTTGCTGTGACTCTAAACCTCCACACAGATCCTCAGGTGTTCGGCAGGTACAGTAGGTTGTTCTAACTATCACAGAGAAGTTTCCAGAGTTGTCTCAGTGTCTCTGTCTCTTCATGTGATCCCAGACTGACTCCATGATGTTGAGATCAGGTGTCTGTGGTGGAGGGTCAGAAGGTCTTCTCATCTCTGAAGATAGTTCTTTATGACTCTGGTGATGTGTTTCAATCTGGGACCGGTCAGACACCTCCTGATGGGAATGTGCTGCAAATACAGATTGACAGACATTTCCAGTGACTGTACGACTGACAGAGGTTTTCACTCCTGATATTTTGGTTTGGATCGAACAAGCTCAGTGTGAACGCAGCGTAACGCTCAGTGTAGAGACAGTAAACAGTAAACATCGTTGGCCCATTTTCCAACATCACATTTCCCTGTGATGTGTAACTGCAGAGTGACATGTCCTGTATATGTGAAGAGTTTGAACGTCTCCAGGTTTTTATAAGGAACAGAAAAATGTGAGCGTCATGTCGTCTGATTTTTCTACAGGCGTTAATGTAATTTTTGTGTATCTGAGCATGTGTTTATAATGTGTGCAGCTCATATTATTTGTCGTCTGAATGTGAGTGTGTTGCAGCAGTGTTTCTGTGTGTGTGTGTGTGTGGTGACAGTGAATGGAGGATTGTGTGGAGGCATCGAGGCCTCCTGCGATCGGAGAGGCTGGTACAGAGGGAGGAGGGAGGCAGACCTTCCTCTCTCTCTCTCTCTCTCTGAACAAACACACTAGATGCTATTCAGAATAAACCTCCATCCACTGAGGATAAAACCTCTCCATAAAACGCTGCGTTCAGGTCCGCGGGGTCCTGCTTCTCTGGCGTCCCGGGGGTGAAGGTACAGTAGAGTTTAAACTACTATCTGAGCAGAGATTGGCTGCTTCTTCTGGTCCTGGTGTTCTGGGTATTTTATGTGAAAGGAGGATTTTAAAACTTCTTTGCTCCAGGGCAATGTCGTCAGCATTGAGCAGCGTGAGCTTGAGACAAAAGCTTGAAATCAGCCAGAAAAGTCTTGAATTTGTCGTGTTGGACTGTGACAATAAACTGAGCTGTGATCAGTCTCACCAAGTAAAATGCACCTCATTTATTCTCTTGAGCAAAAACAGGATTTTCATGCCAGTTTTTATGCAGATGTTCTGTATTCTCTGAACTGGGACGACACGCTGTGTATCTAAATTTCTAAACTTGGTGGCATTGCCCTTTACGAATGCTGCTCCATTGATATAATTATGGTGTTGTGTAGCTCAGCGGGTACAGCAAGGCACCACCAACACCACCACCACCACCACCGCTGCTGCTGCTGCTGCAGAGAGAGGCTGAAAAACAAAATGCAGAGGGAAGGTCAGGGCTGGTTCAGGTTGTTGAGGATTTCTCGAATGTCGTAGACGTTGACAAGGTTTAGAAAAGACTCTGGTAAAGTCGGAGAAAGTCAGTGGATTGTACTTATTCTATAGGAAAACTGTATGTATCTATGTGACACTTGTCTTTGACTTTTATTGACATTATTTGTCACTTTCCGTCGCTGTACATACCTACATCAGATTTGAATAATCTGTCAATGGTGGTGACGCTCTTCAAGAAGAAAACTTGAATTACCACCTCTCAGTTATATGCTTCCATCAGCCACCAGCTAATTAACATGTGAACTCTTAAGTTATGGCCAAAAACCCAACCGAACATTTAAGTCAAGTTTGAAGAAATTCCTTCAAAGCGTTACTGAGATATTATGTTCCAGAGGTTGAGATGGACGACTGGGAAACATGAAGCCTTCGACCACAGCGGTCACCAGGGCAGAGGAATGAAAACAGCTGGAATTTTACATAAAATCTTCCAAACATCTGTTTTCCTTCACAATCTGTTTTCCCTCCTTTATTAAAATTAAAAAGTTCCTTTTAGCATATAACAAATACAGACTAAATATACTTTATGAAGTGTACATAAAAACTGTCTTTTATTTATATCATTTTTACAACCTTTAGATTTATAATAAAAAGACAAAATTTGGCTTCTTATCCATAAATTAGCTTTTATGACACTTATCCAGTAGAATCTGCAACTGAGGACTTCTGTTTTGGTTTTCTTTTAAGAGGCTAAATGCCTAAATGAGTCATTATGTTTTCAGGTCGTTCGTCTCAGGAACATCCTGAGGGAATATTCAAATTTGGTAGAAACATTTACTCGGACTCAAGGATGAAGTGATTAGAGTTTGGTGGTTAAAGGTTAAGGTCACTTACAAAACACGTTCTTGGCCTCAATGCTAATTTACTGCAACTGGACTGGTTGGTGGAGGAGTACAACCACGAGTCAGTAAGTCTAGGTCAGGTGTTTTTTGTACCGTATCATCATCTCATTGACCTGTTTCCTGTGTCCTGCCCCCTCAGGTACCTGCAGGAGGTGGGATACACCGACACCATCCTGGATGTGAAGTCTCAGAGGGTGAGAGCGCTGCTCGGTCTGTCTGGAGACTCAGGAGACAAACCCTCAGAGAAGAAAATCGAACCCATGGTCAACGGCACTGAACCGTCCTCACTGAAGGACAGCGGCATGGTCAGGTACGACGCCACGGACTGCGGTAATGACAACCACAGAAATACACTTTAACCATCAGACTCACCTCTTCTCCGTCCTGTTTTCTGACAGTAAACCTGACATGTCCGACTCTGCCACCGTGTTGGAGGCCTTTAAGTTTATAGAGAGCGCTGCTGCAGAGTTCAGCGATGAGGACGAGGAGGAGGACAGTGAAGGGAGGGACAAAACCATCCTGGACCTGGCTGCAGTAAGACAACACACACTCTCTGTGGATTGTTTAAAGCTGCATTTTTGGACATTGGGGCCAAAAGAAAACTGCACAAAATCCACCATGTGCAGCTTAAACTCGGTCACGTCTCTCTATTATGATTCTGTGTCTGAGACTCCTCCTCACTTTTAACAGATGGTGAAGAAGAAACAGTCGTCAACGCCATCTTCCACGACCTCTGACCTCAGCGACGACCCCGACACAGAGGAGGCCTTGAAAGGTTTTGATTTCTTGGCGAGTCCAGATGAGCTGGACGGATCGCCTGAGTCCAGGAGTGGCGAGGACAGCGGAGAGTGGGGTAAGACAGGCGGGCACTTAACATTATGATAATCATGTTTAAATCTCAGATTCAGCTGATCTTGCACGTTATCTGACCCACGTAAAATAACAAGTAAAAAAAAAACAAAGTAAAAATATAAGAGGACCTAATAAAGCGCCTTGTGGAACTCCACTTCTTCTTATTGCACTTATCACTTATTGCTTGTTCCAGTCCATTAACAACAACTTGAAATAATGTTTACTTAACTGCTGACCATGTTCTAGGGCTGGATATTGATTGAAAAGTTTCCAAATGCCAAAATATTCTGTTTTGATTTTTACAAATGCTTTGTAATTAAGGTGTAAGCAGCACCTTTGTATGCCACCGTGCAACAGCTGTGGTCGAAGGCATCATGGTTTCATGTCATAGTATCTCAGTAACGCCTTGAGGCCATTTCTTGAAATTTTGTACAAATATTCACTTGGACTCAAAGATAAACTGAATAGATTTTATCGTCAAAGATCAAGGTCAGTGTGATGCAATTTTGGCCTCGTGAACGCGATATCAGGAACGCCTCGAATATCTCACATAAAGGTCCATTGAGTAGCTATTCTGGAGCTTTCATTCATATTACCTAATCTTCATCAGGAGGTGGATTTTGCCCAGTTGTCGTGGGATTGTAGATGTCCACGTTGACTTTAGCTTTACAGTTCATATTTCACAGACCAAACAGAGGTTCAGGAAGCAAAGACCATTTAGTAGTTAGGAGCTTTTGATCATATCACATCATATGTGCTTCTTCCCAACGTCAAGAATTAACTTTGAAGCTCAGAACCAGTTTTACAGAGGAGCTTTATTTGTCAAAAACTAGTGTTGTAACGATGCACCATGGCAGGATGCATTGTGATTCCGAAAACAGGACGATATGCATTGTGACGATGAACAACACTCACTAACTTTACAACATAATAAGGCTCCAAACAACCCTTAGTGTGAAGGACCTCAGTTACTTTGGTTCTCGCTCAATTCAAGAGGCATATCTGTTGTGAAATGTAATTGTATTGTCTTAAAATATAAGACAACCAACATTTTTTAAACCTAAGTTTCAGGGGCCAAACCTTTCTTTTGCAGAATAAGAGAATAACTGTGAGAGATTTTTACATTTTAACTGGAATTTAGTTACAGTAAGGAAAACACTGTTAAGAAACTGGGTTTTGTGACAACAAGAGATTTTATTCTTGCAGTTTACACTAAGAAGGAATAAATAAGAACTTAAAGAATAAGCTCTTAGTTTGTTACCATTCTAGATGTATCGTGAGTGTATTGAATTGTGAATATCGAACTGAATCGTAAGTTAATTGAATTGTTGCACCCCTGTCAAGAACTAGTTTTTGACATTTGGTGCTACAGATATCATTCAGCTTAAAAGGAAATTCATTAGATTCTTATTTTAGAAATAAGAAAAACTGTCAACATTATCATTTGCTTGAAAAACGTCCGCAAATGTTCATTGTCAGAGTTTACTTCAGTGCACCAACGAGAGTAATGGACAGAAACATGAAAAACCACTGATAGGGACCTTGAATCTTCACAGAGGAATAATTGTTGGTTGCGTACATGTACAATATAAATCTACACAAATATCTCTGTGACGTTCTGCCAGTAATGACTGTGACGTTAGAATAAAACAAAGCTAAACACAGTAAAACAAATAAAAACAGGTGGGTTCATTAATGACGGCACAGGGCTGCTCCTGCACCAACACATTTCCTCTCTATTTATAAAACTCTCTGTACAAAATAAAAGTTCCCAGCTGGTGACCTGGCTGCCCCCGCACTTTACACAAACCCCCCCCCCCTCCGTTTCTACTGTTACTTAGCAACACACTCAGTGTCATTTGGCCAATGACAAAAAGCTTCCCCACGCAGTTCGTGATTCAACACTTCACAGTCCAGATAGTTGTAAAGGAGTGCTGACTCAGAGCTGCAGGCCTCACCACACACACTCAGTTTTCAAGCCGTTAAAAGGAAGAATTTTGCTTTTTTTTGTCTTTGTAGATTTCTCTCATTATCTGTTTATTCAGAGCTATGAAGCAGGTATCTGTTGTTGCTGTTGTTCCTCCTCATCATCTCTCCTTCTCAGACGGTGATAATAAAACCAGCTGAACGCAGACACATAACAAAGGACAGTTAAAAACAGTCCCAGTGTTTGGCTGCGTGCCGCTCTGTTATGAAACAGATTTATCATTTCTGATTCTGAAGCCTTTTCTTCTTGAACCCACACTGCCTCCTCGACCCAACGCATCTCTCGCCCCAGGCTGTCAGGAGCTCACCGTTATCATGGCAGCCGTCAGTCAAGCTCGACGCTCCACAGTCCTCTCTGCATGTTTCCCATCTGCAGACATGTTTTATTTTCACCATCGTTTCAGGATATAAAACCTTTGAGCTGATCTAAAAGCTACATTTTTTATTTTAAAATTGCTTTGACACTTATTAGTGCTATCATCTCTGATTCACCACAAGGGGGAGTCAGACCAGTTCTACTTGTGTGTTTATGTGCAGAGATCTGTTTCTAAATTAAAACGGTTTAAACCACACAAACTCTCGACTACGTAGAGATTATTTGTTCATAAATATTTACAATTAGTAACCACTAATTGCTGCATAGCTAATTTAATTAGCTGACAGAACTAGCATTAGCTAGCTCATGTCTGGCCAATTTAGTTTTTAAAGTAAGATTTCGGACATTTTCAGACCTAACATAGTAAACGTATTGACCAAAATTACGTTAGCATAATCAGATATTACTCACTTATTTTTAACTCTGAAACGCATGTAGGCAGATAAAAAAAATACAATAAAAGTCACCTTCATTTACATATTTAAACATTTTACAATTAGCAACGGTTAATATATTTATTCAAAATATATTATGCAGACGTTTTGAAGTGCAACCTACATTTGTTAGTAGGAGGGGAACAGCAGCAGCAGTTTAAACCTGCAGATGAAAACATTTCAGTGTCGCCTCCTACAGGCACAGGAAATAACAGCTGCTGCATATTTAACACTGGTGCCACCTGCAGGCAACAAGTGGTACAGCGCCAAGTTTTTTTCCTCAGATTTAGATTTTTATTGGCTCTTTACCATAATTAAAAGTCCAACAATAACAAATATAAGCAGCTGTTCCTCTTTTTGCCTGTAAGTGGCACATGTTGGATTTAAACCGCAGATGATACGTATACTTGAGCTGCTCTCAGGAGTTTTACATCAACGACACCATGCATCTTTGTTATGGTTTAACTTCAGTATTTGATCTGAGCTCTGTAACCCTGATGGATTTTACAGCTCTGTTGTTCCTGCAGAGATTCGTCATGTTTAAGTTGTTTCTCTATAGTTGTTTCCTTCCAGGCTGATTCCATTCTTACTCATTGGTTCATTGTTTATTTTATATCTTAACGTCTCAGACTTGCTCATTTCATGCTGACAAACATGAGAGATTTGAGGTGATTCCTACCTGGCTAACATTTGACCTCTTGTTTCTCTCTATTTCAAGTCAAACTCAGTGCAGTTTTCAGCAATCCTCCTCCTCGAATGGTGCTTTCATTTCATTCTTTTATATTTCCTTTGTAGTTTTGCCTGATTGGCTATTCTTCTGTTTGGTAGATAAATGAGCATTCATTTTAAGTAGATTGGCTGGTATTCTGAAGAAATTTCCCATGACATCAACCTCCTCCATTCCTCAATTTGGGTTTAGAGTTGTTGGTTGCCTTTGAACCGTGATAAAACCACCACAACAGAGTTTCTCCTCTCTCTCTCCTCTCCTCCTGCTCTGCCTGTGAGGGCCTCCAGTGGCAGGACAGGATTTGTTGTGTCAGGGTAGTGGAAGGCACTTAAAGTGAGGGGTGAGGCAGTCTGAGCCCGTGTGTCTCTCTACTGCCTATGCTGTTTTATTTTTGGATCCATGCATGTTAGTTTCTCACTCTACTTTGCCTCTCTAGTGTCAGTGTGGGATCCCATGTGCCCAACAGAGGAGATGCAGTTTAAGCAGAAAAATCTCTATATCACTACAGACAGCAAAAACAGGGTTTGGGACTTCAAAGGCTGTTGTGCTTACTGTATGAACTTGGTGAAATGAAATGGATATCAGTGCAGGGGTCCGTGCAAACCAATGCTAGACTCTCAGATACTCTCCTCTGTTAGTGTGTGCATGTGTTGCCTGGCTGGTGGGTGGGTAATCAGATGCCTGGTAAGTACATTGCCAGACACACTAACAGGTGAGGCAGTGGTATCCTTCATCCATCTATTTTTTGCCAGCTGGTCAGAGATATTTCTAAATTAAAAGGTCTGTCTGTGTGGTATATAATATTATCCAGTTGGCTGATTCTCAGTCAAAACAGAACTTTGATGTATAGCGTGGGCCGGTTACCTATGTGTATTATTCAGTTTCCTATGATTTCAGATATTATTCAGTGGCATACAAAGTGCTGACATTCAACATTAGACATTCATCCACTCTGTCTGTAGAAGTCTATTTCTTGGTCAGTTGACTATAGGCTGATCTCAGTTCTTAAAAATTATATCTGTGGTTCAGTTTCTCCTGGTCTTTGCCTCATTCTCCCAGTTTTATCTTCTCTGTGTCTGATCTCCCAAAGTTCTGCTGGGTTTCTTTGATGAGTTCAGTGATGGTAACCTTTAAACAATGTCCTGATGCTGGTTTAAATAATAACAATAATTCCTATTTGTTTATTCCTTCTTCCATGTATGATAAATCCTAGACAATTCATTTCCATCTTAAATCTCTTATTTCTATGGTTTAATACTTTATTTCTAGTTTTATTTTTTATTCTTATAGAGCTGCTGGTTGTTCATCCTTCTCTCTTTCCATTCAGATTTATTTCTCTTAACAAGTGAACCCATGAGACTGCCTGTGTTTTTATCTATTCTCTCATTTCCTCCCCGCCTCATGTTTGGTTTCATCCTTTTATCTCCTCTCTGCTCTCTCAGGACAAAACGGTCCTAGCTTTGGGATGCCAACAACTCTGGGCGCAGAAGACCCTCCATCTGGCCCTGTGCCCTCCCGGCCCAGGCTGAGCCTTGCTGTGAGGTGGGGCCTTGGTGTGTGGTCTGTCGGATGAACTTGGAGTAGATCAGTGAAGGCATTCCTGCCACGCTGTGTTCCTCACCACGAAGGCAGCGTTCCTGCACGTCGGGTATCGTTGGGTATCTGGGCCGCAGACCGGTTTTCAACAGCTGGGACTGGAGGCTGGCTGGACAGCCGTTGCGCCAATGGGGCCGACAGCGCGAAAGCGTGCGGCGTGAGTCAAGGGCGAAGTTCAGTGGATTTCTGCCGCTTCTGGTGCGTGATGAGAGAAATTCCACCCACGGGTTTTAACGTCCTCCTCCATTCTGCGCCTTGCGGCGCTGGGGAGGCCTGAACCGAGACCTCTGGAGCCACTTTGGCTTCGGTCCGGGTCAGCGCTACCCGGTAGAATACAGTCCTGATGCGCCTCGAGGACTGCCCTCAAACTGCCGAACCTCAGTAAACCCGCCAAGAGGTGAGACTGCGTTATCGGAACCGCGTCATATGTTCAAAAGACTTGCTACAGTAAGTGCTGGCTAAACTGTTCTTTAATCTGCCAGGTGCTTTGGGCGTGAGCCGCTCTGCACCTTCAGAGCCCTGGGTGGAGATCCTGTCGCGACCTCGCTTTTACAGAGCTCGTCTTCTGATCTAAAGAAATTCAAAGTTACTCGAACTTGGCTGAAATTGGTCTTTTGTTAAGCAGAAAGAACAGGCGTTATATCACTACCAGACTCGTGGCAAAACATAAGATTTAACGGGCTGCTGAAATTACCACGCACCATCTGTTTCATGGCTATTCAACATAATTTCGTCAGGTGGAAAATAATAGTCTTTACAAGTAAAGAGGCCTCACACAGTAACCTGAAACAAAGGGCAGTGGTATTCTTAACCACATGTTTCTGCTCATCAAAATTCTGTTTCCATCAATGAGTCGTGAGATATGTAGGCGTGCTATGATTCAACAAGGATCTGACTTAGGGGCTAATCATAAGTTGGTATCATCGCTTACCTTAATCCTTTGTCAGAGTCTCATTTGAAGTCTGGTGATCATATGCTGGCGGACAGACAGTCTATGGATGACATTTAGTTGGCTGGGTTTGTGTGTCCTGTCTGGAGCTGTGCATAATCACCCTTGAGCTCCAGTGAGCAGTCCTTGAAACTGGGGGGTGGGATGTCAGAGCTGAGAACACCTAGCAACCTTGACCCTACGAGAGCTCCTGAGTGCAGATTAGTTTGGGTTTGCCGGTTTACAGACATGATGCAGAACTCACGTCCTCCACCTCTTCTACAGAGCCGCGCTGGTCCTGCAGGCGCTGTCACGGGCCTTTCGAGACAGTGTAAATTCGAGTCTGGCTGTTCCATCACCGCCTCCTCTCCTGTTCCGGCTGTTCACAGATGATCGGCTGTGAGCGCGCCAGCTTCCTCGCCCATCCACCGTCTTTCCATGAGAGAGAGGTGGCTTGTCGAAAATCAGCCCAGTCAGTCTCAGGGTTAAACAGCGGTGCATTTGCCCATTCGTCTATATTTATTTCCTGGTTGTCTTGACATTCCGCTAAAGTTTCTAAAGTCAGGTTGTGATTTAAACCCAGAGATGTTCAGTTTGATCAGTAAACGAAGTGCCACTATCGCTCTGTCCCGTCAAACTGGCTGCAAAACCTCAGTAGACTAATGCATGGCTTGGCTCCTGTGATGGCATCATTTTGCAATTCAGGACTCTTTCGCGCGACTGCCATGGCATGGTCTGACTGAGTCCATGGGCCCTGAGCCAAATCTGATCGCCAAACCCCAAACAAATAAGGCATCACGGACTCCTGGAGAAGTTCAACTGTTTGATTCAATCATTAAATATCCGATTACAGGCTAATAAAGAAATTTCTAATTATTTCTATTTAGCGATGTCTTCAGGACATAAAGAGCACTAAGCGAGATAGAAAAGTGAAAGGTTGTATAAAGAGACACCTTAAATATGAAATAGAAACAAAGCAGAGGATAAAAATCGAACGACACAACAGATGAATAAGTCTCAAATTTAACCAAGGGATGGTGATATCACATGTTTGTATCATCAAGCCAGAAAAAGAACCAAACCATCTCAGGTCAGATCCCACTTAGAGTCCTCAAACGAGTCAGACAGCATGTGCTTCCTGTTCCTATGTTCCCAGTTCCAATGCTCTAAGAAATAAGGTCCTGTGAACGCTGGCTCAGGTGACTCCGGGTTTTATTCGACATAAGGCTGGGTCAGTGATCCCCCCGCCCTGATGTTTTCGTGCTTCTTACGAGACACTGTAGTATAAATGAGACTACACAGGGTTGTAGGGCATGCTGCAAGCAATCCTGCAGTCACCTTTTGCAGCCTGTTGTGTAACCTCACGCTCTTTCAGCTCTCACTAACACAAGAAGAGCTTTGAAACAAGGCTGACAGTTAGAACAGTGATGTATTTTTGTTTGAAGGGTGGTGCCCATCCTTCGTCGGCTCAAACAGTTTGGCTTGGTTTCCTCTCATCACAGGTGCCACATGTGGATTGCTGTTCGCCTCTAGTCTGCCCCTACAGGGCTCCCATAAGATCGCGGTCACTGTGCTGCCAATCCTGTCCACAGCTCAGGACAGCGCATCAGTTCTTTGACTGTAACAACACGGTAACAGACCAGGAACCTCAGATTGGGAACAGACCACGTTTCCGTGTTGGCGTAGTCCTTACTCGAACTGCGACTATTGTCTCGCAGAATGTGAAGGTAAACTGATCCACTCCATGGTCGCTCACCTGGACTCTGTCACCAGTCTCGCTGTGGATCCAAATGGACTGTACCTCATGTCTGGAAGTAAGTTCATCCACCTGACTCTTTTATTGATCAGAAATATTACATATTGATCTCTGAACCTGTTCATGAAGACCAGTCTCATCCAGACCAGAGTGACCTCAGATGTTCAGAGACTTAGTTACAATCAGGAAAACACTGTAAGAAACTGGGTTTCATGGCAACAAGAGATTTTATTTTGCAGTTTACACCAAAGGCCTTTTCTTTATTTATGCATAAATTATATTATTATTTTATACTTAAGTAGGAATAAATCAGAACTCTTAGATCTTAGTTTGTTTTCATTCTTTCTTCATTATATTTATCCTTAGATGTATCAAACTGTGAGCTCTGTATCGAGATTTGTTGTCTGAGAAGTTGGTAAATGATGTGAGCGTGTTAACTTAAACCTCTCAGATCTTCTCCTGCAGTAACATCAGGACTAAACCTCCCTCCCTCCTCGTCCTCATCGTCTCTCTCCTCCCTCCCAGGTCACGACTGCTCCATCCGTCTGTGGAACATGGAGAGTAAAACATGCATCCAGGAGTTCACTGCCCACCGCAAGAAGTTCGAGGAGTCGATCCACGACGTGGCGTTCCACCCCACCAAGTGCTACATCGGCAGCGCCGGGGCTGACGCGCTCGCCAAGGTCTTCGTATGACCTGAACCCTACTGAGCGACGGTGGAGCTCCGAGGACGAGTGGAGAGGAGACGGCGTGATGATGGAGGAGGAAGGTGGAGTTTGTTTCCACCTCTGAGTCTGGATGGAGAGGTGACCCGGATTCGTCGAATATTCATCCCCGCCCGCCCACCTCCTGGACTCCGGCTGGTCTGGGTCCAGAAAACAAAGGCACCTCTGGATGAGAGGCAGGAAGTAAAAGCAGGAGCCGTCGGTACATTTAACAGAAGCTGGAATCTTTCATTTCTCTTGTCTCTTCAGGAGGCAAAGATCCAAACTCCACCCGTCTCTCCATCACTGAGCCAAACAGTGAACAGCCTGTGTCTGTCGGTGTTGCTTTGAAACGTTTGTCATGATAATGTGCCTTTTTTCTTCAGAACATTGATTCTTTTAGGTGTTGAAGGTGAAGACGGATCCAGTTCTCCTCCTCACGATCAGAACTCACCTCAAGATGACGCCTGACTCTGCACAGCGCCTGGTGCATCTCTGCTTTCACATTCATTTGATGTGCTTTTATTACTTCCTGTCAGTTGTGCCTAAAGCCTGAAGGAGGAGAGGAAGGAGGAGGAGGTCAGAGGTCAGAGGTCATGAGACGGCAGGTCAGATCACAAACACCTGAAGAGTTTCTTTTCAAAATAAGACGCTTTTTACCAGTGAAAGACCAGAGCAACAAAAACTAAATCTCCAACGTCTTTCTACATGTAGAATATAAACGAAGGTCAGAGACACGTGAGAGGCTTCTAATGTTCAGTTTCTAATGTTTTTCATTTATAAACACGAGGGAGGAAGAATATTAAAAACATATTCTCCGTATAATGCAGCTCAGTACTCAGCACCTCTGACTACAGGCTCAGTAATAAAGATAAACTGCAGAGATTCATTAACAGCAAACAGAAAGTTTTAACATTTGAAGTTTGATAACAGGAGAACATGAGGCAGAGCTGATGTACTGGGTTGTACAGGTGTTCCTAATAAAGTGATCAGGTGACATGTGACACAGCTGCTCAGAGAAAATGAGACCAGACAGAACTAAGATGAAAACAGAGTGTAAACTAAGTAATAAACACTGAAGGTTAAAACTGTTGATTTTGTTTTTACAAACTGAGATTACTGAGCTGTGATTTGACAGGAAGTGAAAAATCATACGACCGAAACTTCAGCCTTTAGAAATGTTTAATAAAATCTCAGTGTGTTGTTCGTCTCTGATCACTTCCTGTCTGCGTCTCTCAGCTCTGAGCTCATTGGTTCAAACTGAAGATATAAATCTGTAAAAACTCCTCAAACATATAGTTTCATTTCTTTAAATAAGACTCAGTCATTTTCCTAAAACAGCTGCTCAAACAATAAAGAGCATGTGTTGGGGACTATTTTCAGCGGCGGATGAATCCACATTTGTTTCTGTAGTGAGTTAAATAAACTACATTTGTTTCCCTGAGCTCCTGGTTTAAACCACAGAGGAAACAGGTGTGTGCGTTGTCTTTGCGTTGAGATGAAACTCTTCAGTGTGTGTGTGTGACGTGTCGTGCCACCTGTAAACACACCTGCTGTCATGTGACGAAAACATCTGGAAGATTTCAGGTGTGAACTTTAGTTATTTTTTTTTCTCCTCGTGCGGTTGTGAAACAGTTTGGTTGAGTTTCCTCAGACTCAGTTTGTTTTGATGAACTTTGTGGTGACGATTTAAAAACCTGCTGCTTTTTCTTGTGTGTGTTTCTGAGACAAACTCTTTTCTTTCTTCACATTGACTATTTATTACCGTTTTAAAAACACCAAACTGAAGCCAAAAGATCGAAGCCAGACGACGAGATGCTTCCTACTAAACCCTGACAGATGTTGTCACTAATGCTAATTAGCTCGTCCTGTTGTAAAATAACAATAATAACTCTTAAAGTGACATCTGTTTAGTTCCACAGGCTCTCCTCCAGATTTGTACATTGGCTTTATATGCTGACTGCCTGAAAATACTGTATTTTGTGTAATTATTATTATTCTGATGATTATTATTGTTATTATTTGGAGCGATTACTAGTTTTTTAAATGATCTTTGTGTTTGGTGACAGATACAGGTAGATATTTTTTTTATTCTCTGTTTTACTTGAAGAAGTAACGTTGATTTTTCGGGGTTTCTGCCGGTGTTGTTAGACGTACGTGAACATGATTCACCTCTCACACTTTTATTATTTTTTTGCTTTTTACCAAATGATCATCTCAGACATGCAGCTGTTGCATCATGGGAAACTGCTTCTCTTCTCAATTTAAAACCGTGTAAAAAGGGTGAACAGATATTTGTACAGTTTTTAGGTATTAAAGCAGATCTATTTATTAACCTGGTGGAGAGGGTGTAGACTGTAAAGGGAAATTTTAACTGCAGAGTGAAGGTCAGTGAGGCGTTTACTGACCTCTAGGTGGAGCCGAAAGAACAAACTTTATTTGTGTGACGCGTAAAAACTCAGAGAGTCGGAGGTTGTAGCCTCAAGTCAGCTCTCGTGTAAAATTATGTAAAAAATGAATGGAGTCTGGTTGAAGACACTTTAAAGATATTTTTTAAATTTTCGTTCTTCTCCAACAGGAAGCCACTCATCTGACTGAGTCATGTGACGTCCAGACTTTTAAATACACTGTAGAAGATCCACAGTGAAACATCTGAACAATAGAAAACAGATGAATCTCTTCTACTTTTCTGTCTCAGATCTCAGTCAGACGAACTTTAAAATGTTTAAAACGTCTCTGTAACTTTTCCAGAAGCTCAGTTTCCCTCGTCCACATTACACACTAAAACTCATCTGCAGTTACCCATAATCCTCCTCTCTGAGCTGATTCACTTCAACACTAAACTATAATTAAATAAAACAGGGATTTTAAGATTTGTTTTAACCCATAAGAACCCAGATCCATTTGTTCTTTTTAAGATATAAAACAGACAGAAACAATAAATCTAGCTTTCTACAAATTAACTTAGTGGTCACATGAGCTGCCGAGGTTCACCGCCATTTTGGAAATGATGTCAGGAGTGAACAAATTTACTCGTCAAACCTGGCACACGCTACAAGATTTTTAAAATCTTCACTGATGTAGAAAACATGAGAGATGTGCAGAGTCACACCACACACTAACAGACATGGCCGACGACCACGTGCTTCCTGATTGGCTGTTGTTCCGTTCCAAGTGACAATCCACAGAGGGCGTGCTTGGCTCTCCTCGGTGACCCCCCCAACCCCCACACACAACAGGATTTCTGATCAGAAATATTGAACATCGGTCGTCTTCAGAGCAGATCAGGGAGGGTAAGGTCAGTCTGAACACACCTCACACCACAGGAGAATCTGATAAGATCATCTTTACAACCATCAGATCATCAGACCTGAGGACTCTGATCAGGACTGATTATCTTGTGATGTGTACCCTGCTTTAGTTAAGAGTCAATGACTTTATAAGGAAGAGTCAGAGAGTCCTGAGTGGGTTCTTCTGGGTTAAAATTCAGCCTGTTCACTGTGGACAGACTAAAGAACAAACCCTCCACCAGCTGCTGCTAAATTTGCTGCTTCTTCGCTGAAGGAACTCGTCACATTTGGACATTTATCGCACAACAAACATAAACAGCAACAAACTGCTCAAACAATCTGCGACAGAATCACTTCCTGGTTCAGCCTGAGATCAGTGACTGAAAAGATCCAGGAAACGAACAGAATCAGATTTGTGACGATTTTTAATGGAGTCTGGCTCCTCCGTGTTACACCTCAGAAAGCAGAAAAGATTACTGAGCTCCTGTTTGAAAAATACCATTTTATTCTCAACTAAAATAAAAGTAACTGGAACCTGAACGACTCCGTCACTTCACCAATAATCCAACCTCATGAATCGTCTCACAGTTTGATAATAAATCAGTCAAAGCAGGAAGCAGTGAGCAGATGTTTGACGTCACTTCCTCCTCCACACTAACACTAGCCAGTGGTGACGTCGGCAGCTAAGCTGTGTCACATTTATCAGACTTCGTCGTCTTCAGTGGCCAAAACCGGATCTGAACCTTCTGACCGAGACCCTTACCTGAGGGGTCCGGTTCGTTTGTAAATGAGTTTATTTGTCCTTTAACGTGTACAGTGAAACGTTACAGAGAGACTATAGAAGCTGATCTGTACATAAACAGGTGTCGTTCTCCTTTTCCTTTTCATGTCCTTCTTTTTCTTTTCAGAATGAGAGAGTGAGATTTATCAGTAACAACAATAAAGGAATATGTTGTATATCATGATGCTGGTGTGTGTGTCTTTGTTGATGCTGAATTATTTACATTTTTCATATTTGAAAGAGTTTTTATTTATTTTTAAATGAAAGATATTCACATTCAGAGACAAAAACAATGATTATATTTACTGAAAACAACATGAAGCTGAACTGTGGAGAAGAAAAACTAAAATTGAAGTTTCTCACAGAGAAAGGAAGATTAAGTTTCCATATTAGTAATTCAATATAATCAGATATATCCTACAGATTATGTTTCACATCACTGGTTCATTTGCACGTTTTACATAATATTAATATGCGTTAAACATTATAAATGTAATATTTTAATCATTCAGAAGATAAATAGGTCCCATTCGTCACAGTTTGCTGCTTTTATTTCTGATTTCACTGTGAATATTAACAAACTTTTAATTAATTAAGCTTTTAAATAGGGACATGTGATAGGATGTCACTATACAGGTGTGCAAAAATCACTTTTATTTTAATACAGGTCACTAATACATACATTTATATATATATTCATACAAAATCAGGGTTTGAGACGAAACATCAAAACATGGAGACCCTGAAAAACCCTAAAGAACAATGAGAAACTAAAGTAAATAAAATAAATGACTATTTAAATAAAAACTAAGTGAACATAAAATAAATACAGAAAGTATATGAATATGTATAATCAGGTATAACATAATTTTTATCACCAACAGGAGGAGAAAACATGAATTTCCAGCTCCTTCCTGCAGCAACTGGGTGTTGTTCCCTCGGTGTCCTGCGGGGGGCACTGCTGCTCCTTCACTGAGCTCAAACTGCCGCTGTGAACATCCACAGAAGAAGCCGGTTAGCGACTGTAAACAAAGCTGAGCCGCAGGTCGGTGAAAACTAAGAAAAACAGCCGAAAGAGGAGAAAAGAAATGATCCTGAACGCACCATACTAACACTGAAGTGAGTGGGAACGGAGTTATTCACCGAACTGTCGAACGAAGGCGGAGAAATTAACTCGTTAACCTTCTATGTAGTTAGCTAACTAACTAGCATAAACATGCTAAAGTTAACAGATAATTGACAGCTGTTATTGACTTCTTATTTCACACTCCGGTGTTTTGTCTGTGTGTTAATCTCAGTGCTGAGGCGGGTTCATGGTGGAATGTTTCATCGGTTTGATGTTTAGTGAAGCAGCTGGTGAACAGGACTGAACCGATGTGTAGCTAGCTCCGCTAACGTCTGAGGTCTGGTCTGCTCGGTGTCCGACTCTAACCCGGGTTTGTCCGCAGGGCTCTCCGCCGTTCCGCCGTTCAGCCATGAGCCGGGCCGCGGTCTGACTGGACGATAATGGCTGCAGAGCTGTTCCCCACTAAGAAGCTGGTCCCCCCCGCCTCAGCGAGCAGCAGCACCACCTCCATCCAGCAGTACCAGCAGCAGAACCTGACCAACAACAACACCAGCACAGCGCAGGGCTGCTGCAACTGGCAGGGCCTGTACCCGACCATCCGGGAGAGGTGAGTCTCTGAGCCCGGTCTGAATCCGTGGATCCGGTCTGTCTTGTGTCAGGAGTCCAGGCTGGTGCTGGTGCCTCAGTGACCTCCACCAGTTACCAGACCGGAATCCAGATCTCTGGGATGTGGTAGAACAGGATGAATCTGCAGAGATGATGTGATGCGGGATCTTAGAGGGATCCAGATCTGAGGTCATGGAGGTGACGTCACTCTGGGTTTTCAGGGTTCAGGTAAATCACCATGGTAACTGATGCTGAACACTTGCTCCAGGTTAACGTCAGAGGATCAAACTACTGACCAATCAGATGACTGGAAGACTGTGGTCATCATTTGTGCAGGATCCTGACAGGGACAGAGTTTCCAATAAAGTGACAGATCATAAAGATCAATAGATGTTTTTATAGATCAGTGAATGGTTTGGTTCCAGTCTTTGTCCACAGCAGAGCTTCTAACAAACAGAGAGAGAGTTTCTCCCACTAAATGATCACAGACTGACTGTTAGATCTTCATGTTGATAGAACAAAGATGCTTTAAATGTCTCAGTCAGCAGTGATTTCACTGACATGTTGAGGTGAAGCACAGATTTAATCCTGTAGGTAAATCACTTCATTAACTGTTGATCTGCCTTTAAAACAGTGGATCTCATCTTGATTTCTAAGATGATCCTGAGAGAAAAACGAGCTCTGTTTGAATTTCAACTCCTTGAATTTGATGTTAAATGAACATGAGGTTTTTTTCTCACATCAAACACAGTCATTAAATTCTGTGTCCTTGTAGAAATTCAGTCATGTTCAACAATGAGATGATGGCAGACGTTCACTTCGTGGTCGGGCCGCCCGGCGGGACGCAGCGAGTTCCAGGACACAAGGTAAAACTGCTGCAGATCTGAGATCAGAGCAGGAAACTGGACAGTTACTGTACTTTAAATGTTATGTCATTTTAGAACCTGTATGTTAAGATAACATTTTAGATTTAATACTTTCGATCGAGCATCGATCTGTTATTTTTTATTTGTACGATCCTTGTCACACTCACCAGAACTGTCTGTTATCTGTTATAAATCTCGTCTCTCTGTTCTGTCAGTACGTCCTGGCCGTCGGCAGCTCCGTGTTTCACGCCATGTTCTACGGAGAACTGGCCGAGGATCAGGACGAGATCCGGATCCCTGATGTGGAGCCTCCTTCGTTCCTGGCCATGTTGAAGTACGTCGACCTCTGATTTGTTCAGTCTGATGAAGCGTTCAGGACTTTTTCTCTCAACAGACACAAAACAAAACAAAAGTGTCAAAATTTGTTCAAATATGAAAATGTGTTTTTAAACTAGTGTCTGTGTTTGACCTCCGCAGGTATATCTACTGTGACGAGATCGACCTGTGCGCCGACACGGTGCTCGCCACCCTCTACGCTGCCAAAAAGTACATTGTGCCTCATCTGGCCCGGGCCTGCGTCAACTTCCTGGAGACCAGCCTGAGTGCCAAGAACGCCTGCGTGCTGCTGTCGCAGAGCTGCCTGTTCGAGGAGCCCGACCTGACGCAGCGCTGCTGGGAGGTGATCGACGCGCAGGCCGAGCTCGCTCTGCGCTCCGAAGGCTTCTGCGACATCGACACCCAGACGCTGGAGAGCATCCTGCGGCGGGAGACGCTCAACGCCAAGGAGATGGTGGTGTTCGAGGCGGCACTGAACTGGGCCGAAGCTGAGTGCCAACGGCAGGACCTGTCGCCGACCATCGAGAACAAGCGTCTGGTGCTGGGGAAGGCCATCTACCTGATCCGCATCCCCACCATGGCACTGGAGGACTTCGCCAACGGGGCAGCGCAGTCCGGCGTGCTCACGCTCAACGAGACCAACGACATCTTCCTGTGGTACACCGCCGCCAAGAAACCCGAACTCTTGTTCTGTACCAAACCTCGGAAAGGCCTGGCGCCGCAGCGCTGCCACCGCTTCCAGTCCTGCGCCTACAGGAGCAACCAGTGGCGGTACCGCGGCCGCTGCGACAGCATTCAGTTCGCCGTGGACAAACGTGTCTTCATCGCTGGCTTCGGTCTGTACGGCTCCAGCTGCGGCTCGGCCGAGTACAGCGCCAAGATCGAGCTGAAGCGTCAGGGCGTGCCAATGGCCCAGAGGATCATCAAGTACTTCTCGGACGGCTCCAGCAGCACCTTCCCGGTCTGGTTTGAGTACCCGGTGCAGATCGAGCCGGACACCTTCTACACTGCCAGCGTGGTGCTGGACGGCAACGAGCTGAGCTACTTCGGCCAGGAGGGCATGACAGAGGTGCAGTGTGGGAAAGTGACCTTCCAGTTCCAGTGCTCCTCAGACAGCACCAACGGCACCGGGGTTCAGGGAGGCCAGATCCCAGAACTCATCTTCTACGCCTGAGCCCAGCGGGAGGGAGGACGCCACAGAGATTCCTGCTTCACTGCCACAACGAGTTTTACTTTAAACTGTGGAGACAAGTTCTCAGGAAGCTGAAGAGGGAGGGACTCCTGGAGTTACTGCTGAGCCTTCGAGACGTCACATGAAGAATCTGATCCTCACATTCCTTCACCACCTCTGTCGTCGTCGTCATTTTTCCCACAGCTGTTGTTGTTGAGTTTTAGTCGCCGTTGTTTCCACTTTTTTTGACACTGTAGCCCCATGTGTACCTCCCTAGAAATGCAGACCACGACCGCTGTGATTGGTCGGCTCATTCGTGTGTCTCGGTGTCGTTCACCAACTCCTCCGACGTCTTCTCTCTTTTTTGCATCACAGTAATTTCAGTAAAAGCTGAACTGTTCAACGTTGATTAGCTCCAACTCCAACATGAAGAAACTCAACACTAGCCCACC
Organism: Lates japonicus; assembly: GCA_033238685.1. Taxonomy (NCBI): domain Eukaryota; kingdom Metazoa; phylum Chordata; class Actinopteri; family Centropomidae; genus Lates; species Lates japonicus. The sequence continues at coordinate 205,366 of BRZM01000117.1, read as the reverse complement.
GCCATCTAGTGTTTAGATGGTGGAATTACAGCACGACACAAACCCACCAACACACAGGCATAGATCTCCGGGCGTCACGTGACTTGGTTTGTTTACGTCGCTATGTTGGCAGGAAAAGCCTGAACAAAAATGAATGGAGCTCTGTAAACACTCATAGCGGCGTCGCCTCTGTGTCGATCCTACACAGACGTATAAATAAGATTTACAGTAGAAGTTGCAGTTATAATTCTGCTGCAGGGATACATCCTGCAGAGAGGGGTGTTATGGGTAATTCTAGGTTGCAGAGGAGTCGACACACGATAATCTTGTGGAGGTGGGTTTGACATTTTCTTTACTTTTATTATTGTCAACAAATCTCATGTTCAGACTCAAACCAACTGAAGACAGAAATCTTTTAAAACACTTCACAAATTTATACTTTCACTTTGGAAAAGTCTCAGTAAATTCCTAAAGCAGTTGGTGGATGTGTTGGGGACTATTTTCAGCGGCGGATTAATCCACATTTGGTGCAGTAGTGAGTGTTTGCTGCAGCAGGACAGAAGAATCAGATATATGAGGTTAGTAGGAGACAGTCAGTGATGGTTTGAGTCTGTACATGACATTTGTTCGCAATAAGAAAAATCCAGTTCATCACCAGACGTTAACATTATTACTAAAACCCAAGTAGAAAAGAAAAAAGTCATGGAAACATCTCTGAACATCAGCTGTTGATTGATCATTTATTTGAATTAACTGAAGGCGGCGTCCACAGATATATTTGTTATCTGTTACGTAGACGTATCAAATATAAAACAAGATAATCACAAAACCCAATAATGTTAATAATTTAGCAACAGAGAAAAGCAGAGAATCTGGAACCAGAGACTGGACTCTTTTTTAAAATAACTAAATCGATTAATCAGTTATTGAAATCATTGGTCTGGAGATATCGACAGTGATTCGACCGTTAATGGACTCATGGTTTAAACACTAACGAATGTGGTGCCACTTCTCAAATTGCACAGTCAAGCTAAATGTGTAATGTTTGTACAACAGGAAGTGACATGTACAGACAAATTAAACTCACCTGTCAGCACAGGTGTTGAAACACTGCCATCATGTCTGAGGGCTGCTCCACTGAATCAACAGGTTTTCAGTTTCCTGCCTTAAAGACGACGTTTAGTTTCATTTTCCTGCTGTTACTGAAGAACTGAAGGATTTAAAAACACACAGTGAGGCACTAAAATAAAGTCAAGCTTTTATGTTATTTTCACCTGTGCAGGTGTTTACTGTCAGTGGTTTTAGTATTTAAAGCTGAGTAATCAGTTTTATATTTGTAATCTGATCAGATAAACTGGTGCTCTGTTCTGTTTCTGCTGCTCTGATGATGATGTGGTCATTGACAGGTGCATTTCACCCGTAATTCATCTGAAATTCTACCTGTTCAACCTGCAGTGACAGGATTTTAACTCTATTTAAACAGGAATCCTCAGATACCACCTCTGCAGCGATCAGCTCCTGTGCTTTTATTTTGAAAACCCCCATGTTCTTTGATTTTCTCTCTTATTGTTCCTTTACTGTTGCAGTCGTGTAAATATGCATAGTTCTGTGACTGTGTCCTGAAGCACTACTTCATCTAATCTCTTTGAAAATGGAGGACAAACTGTTTTATATCTGATTCTATATTGAGAAAACATATTTTTAATGTCTTTGTTTCCTGTTGTCTGATTCCAACCAGAATGTGCAGTGAGTCAGTGGCCTTATGAATGTGTTGTTGAGACTAATTTGGAAATAAAAGGTTAAATTGACCCGGGTCAGTTCTCTGTGAATGAAAGTACGAGAGTTTGTGGTGTCAGAATCATCACTACAAACTGATTGTAAACAGGAAGTAAAACCGGAAGTAAAGCGTCGTCGCGGATACTGTGGGCGGCAACTTCAGCTCAGTGTTTCAGCTTGTAATTGTTTACATTTTGGAAAATGAATATCGCCGAATTAACTACTAACAGTTTGATTTTGCTATGAACTAACAAATGTACAGACAACTGTTACTGAATAAGTTTGAAACTGAAGAAAACTTAAAAACACGATGATTTTCAGGCGAGTTCGGAAGAGGTTCAATTTCCCGCCGCGTTAATCTGTTGGACTCTGTCTCGTAATTACAGAGAAGTCGTGGTAATTAGATATTTTTTGGTTTTCTTTTGTGACCACAACTCTGCCGTAAAACCCCAAAGAAGAAGAAAAGGAGGAGGAGGCGCGCGCTCTGATTGTCCCTCCTCTCTACCCGTACTAAGGAAGTGTTTAGGAAGTGACCAGTCTCAGTGACTACTCTCAGGTGTTTCGTCGTCACAATGCACAGGTTAAAGATAATTTCAGGTCACCTGTCTCCGTCCGGTTCCTCTGACTACAGACGGGACTTATGGAGGTCAGAGTGTGGCTCCGGGTCCGGATCAGGACCCGCGGGGAGCAGCGGTCCGGACGACGTGGTGGTGGTCCATGGACGGAGGACCGCTATAGGCAGAGCCAAGAGAGGATCCTTCAAGGTAAGTGTTGGACCTGTAGGTTCACCTGTACCTGTGCTGACGTGTAGAGACTAACTGCTGACGTCTTTCAGGACACCACACCTGACGAGCTGCTGAGCGCGGCCATGACAGCTGTGCTCACAGATGTTGGACTGTCACCCAACCTGCTGGGGGACGTCTGTGTGGGTGAGACACCTCCTCCATCATCTACAGCGTCTCCACGTTTGACACAGATGTTCATTTAAACACATCACGTGCTCACCTGTGCTCACCTGTGTGCAGGTAACGTGCTGCAGCCTGGAGCCGGAGCTCTGATGGCCAGAGTGGCTCACTTCCTCAGGTCAGACCGGTCCTCCTTCATCCTCACGGTCGTTCGTTTCCACCTGTGTTCTCACAGCTCTGTCTTTGTTTCAGCGGGTTTCCAGAGACGGTTCCAGTCTACACCGTCAACAGACAGTGCTCCTCCGGGCTGCAGGCTCTGTTCAACATCGCAGGTACAAACTGAAGCTTCACTTTACCAGTTAAATCAAAGACACGGCCACTGTTTATAGTCTCCATACTGACCTGGTTTTAACTCTGTCTGTGCAGGAGCCATTAGAAGCAAATCCATCGACCTGGGCCTCGCCTGCGGGTACGTCTGATCTGTTTCACTGATGGTGATGGAACAATGTCAAAACACATCACTGCAAAATCTCCCATAGGTGTTTAATCATCTAGAAAAAGATCCCCTAGGCAGGCCCGCTAGAGACCTCCTGAAGGACTTGGGCCTGATAAATTACTACTTCAACCTCCAATAGACCCCTAGAAACTAGAACAGATCTCACTGAACCTCCCAAAACCACCCAGAGAACCTCCTAATGACCTTTTAAACCTTCTAAACAACCTTTAGATCCTTCCCATTGACCACAACATCCTAAACAATCCTGAAAACCTCATCAGTAACCATTAGAACTTCGTAAAGGACTCCAACCTTCTTTAGAGTCTGTAAATAATGTGCATGGTGAATGACATGAAGGTAGAACCCAGCATACTGTGTGTTTGAAATCCTTGAGCCAGGCTTTTCCTTTAATCTGTCACCTACATGTTTGTGTGTCACAGTGTGGAGAGCATGTCACTGCGTTCAATAGGAAACCCTGGAGATCTGAGCTCCAGACTGGTGGACAACGACAAGGCCAGAGACTGCATCATTCCTATGGGGTGAGACCACTGCTGCATCAGGCCACGAGCTGGAGGAGTTAATGTGTTAATGTGGCATATTGTTCCCAGAAACATCTCTATATATCACACCAGACCCCATGACAAAAAGCAAGGGATTTTGCAGGGCTGCTGGGAATCTCACACCTCCATCTGTTAGTGTGTTTGTGTTGCTGTGAGTACTTTTGCTTCAGTAAAGTATCTGATTACTTCTTCCACCGCACAAAGAAAGTCACAGTAACACACACACACTAACAGATGGGCAGTGGTATTCAACAACTCAGTAAAATCTGTTTAATGGAAATCTGAAGTAATTTAAAAAGAAAAAATGTTTCTGGATTGAATCTGTTTCCTCACGGTTGTATTATTGTGATCAGATCCTTCAAACTATAATAATTTGTGTCTTGGTTTAAGCATCACCTCAGAGAGCGTTGCAGGCGAGTTGGAGTCTCAGAGGAAAGCAGGGCCTTGGCTCTCAGCTCCAGCAGAAGTAATCAAGCTCATATTTCCCCATTATAATTAGTTTTTCACATAGAGTTTTGGTGGTTGTCTGTGTAGTGAGACTGTGGTTGTTAGTAATAATTTATATATAAATGTATATTTACCAGAGCAGCCGGGCTCAGGTATGGGCCTGTTAGGCCAGAGATCGTTCCCGTCACCACCAGAAGTTAGTGGTGATGGTAAGGCAGCAGTGACAGTCATGTAAAAGGCAATGACATCAGACCTGGAGCGACTCTTGCAGGGCTGAGTAAACTCCGACCGGCCTTCAAACCTGACGGCAGCACCACGGCAGGTGAGTCAGTGCCGCTGTAACCACAGGTGAACAGATGAAGCTCTGTCAGCAGGAACTAACTCAGACACGTGTTCTGTCCCAGGTAACTCCAGCCAGGTGAGTGACCGAGCAGCGGCCGTGCTGATTGGTCGCAGGTCTGCGGTGGAGGCTATGGGTCTGCCAGTGCTGGGAGTCCTGAGGGCCAGTGCAGTGGTGGGGGTCCCTCCTGATGTTATGGGTATTGGACCGGCGTATGCCATCCTGCAGCTCTGGAACAAGCGATTGAGATGTTGGTTTAACTACTTCCTGTTTAAAGACGACTCCTGCCCAGAAAGTTGATATTTCTGTTCAGTATTTTGAGTCCTGCCTTTACCTCCATGTTTCGTAGCCTTCAGTCTTCTTCCTGCCCGTGTTTGTTGTGTTTCTTGGTGATTTAGCGCCACCTGTAGATCAGTGGACCGATCAAACAACCAACAACACAACAAGTAGAAAAACAGCTCCATACACATGTGTTTATGTGGTGCCACCAACATGTAGATCTGTCAGCCTCAGCTTCACTAAACATTAACATAGAGGCGGTAGACTGAGTCCTAAAACCAGGAAGTCAGTTAGCATGTTAGCATATTAGCACTTCTGTTCCCTGTTAAAGTCAATTAATGTTTCTGGTTAAATGTCTGGAAATAAGGTCTGTGGTTTTAACACAAGCTCAGACATTTTCATAATCTGCTTGAAACCATCTACTCACCAGTCCACCTTTACCAGCCTGCGTTGTGTTTCTCTCCCGCTCTTTCAAACTATCACTAACTTTCTAAGAAGAAGGCTTTTGTAGAAAGAGCTCAGAGCTAAATGAAATGACCAGTTGGAAGCTTAGTGGTGGAGAGCGTTGGCGATCATGTGACCGTGGTGTAGTTGGTTTATAGCCTAACGTGGCACACTTCTGGAAGTTAGTTTAGGCTTCAAACATCAAGAACAGTGGTGTTCATCTGTAGTTATCTGATCAACTAAACCTGGAAGGATCAGAAACTTTAGCTGCTCACTGTTGATTTTCTACCAGAATAATCCAAACACAATGAAAAAATCGTGGCTTTGTGGAGAACCAGGCTGATGCTGACTTCAGGACTACAGCAGCTGTGGCCAATTGCTTCAGTGTTGTTGTTGTGTTCACTCCTTCAGGACTGACTGTGGCGACATCGTGTGTTTGAAATCAGCGAGGCCTTTGCCAGTCGGGTGGGCTCCACACTTCATGTGGGCGTTTGGTGTCTGTGTGTTGAGAAATGTGTTTTTCTCTCACTGTGTGTACATCTTTTAAGGGTCAGTTCAAATCCACAACAAAAAAATCCTGTATATTCTACTTAGTGGTGGTAACATTGAGTTTGATCTGGATCCCAGTACAACAGAAAAGTTTGGACTTTGATTTGTGACATTCTCAGCACTGAACCTAATCCAGGAACCTCAGTGAGGACAGTTTTTCACTGGGATCTGGTCTGTGGAGGGTCAGAGGGCAGACATTTGTTGGGTTGTTCAGGTTTTGAGGTGGAGCTGAACCAGTAATCTTCCTGCTGGTTGTGATGTGGGTGAACTCAGGCGGTGTGCTGTGTGGAAGCTGGGGATCCCGGTGGAGAAGGTGAATCTAGCGAGGCGGGCCATCGCTCTGGGTCACCCTCTGGGCTGCACGGAGCTCGACAGGTAGTGGCGCTGCTCAATGAAGCTCAGGCACTGAAGGACGGAGGTTTGTGTTGCTCCTGTCGCTCCTCGTTTCTCTGGCGAAATAAAAAGACAGGACAGGTTTCTCGCGTGTCTGTCTGTGGTGTGGTGACTGCAGGGGGCGTGCGGAGTCGTGTCCATGTGCATCGGGCGGGGATGGGAGCCGCTGCAGTGTTCGAACTCCCGGACCTTAGGGCAGCGGCGACACGTCAGGACCATGTAACTGTGTGATTAAAGCCTCTTTCGAACCACGACAGGGTAACATCAGGTAACAGCTTCTGTATGCGGATCAGGCTGCAGTGATTCATCGATTAGTTGATCTGTTGGTACAACAGGCATTTCCTATTCTCTGACACTTATACTATAAACAAACAATTCATCGATTAATTAGAAAATAGTCGCACTGTTTTTCCAGCCCATCAGAGATCATGACTTGGCGACTGACTGAGCTCAGTAATCCAAACTTTAAATGACCAGAGCTGCTCGGTACCACATCCAGTCAGATAACAGGTTTAAAGGACAGTTTCACAGTTTTCAGGCGTCGAACAAACAATGAATCAGGCTTTCTCGCTGTACTCATCCCTCCTGTTCACTCTGGCCTCTGACAGTTTCCTTCATGAATCAAATCACAGCGAGATATGAGTCAAAATGTTAGTGGGAAGTTTTTGATTTCACTGGACAAAAATATCAAAATGATGATGCTGTGATTTTGTTGGTCTGTTTCCTCATATCATGAGTCTCTATAGCCAAACCCACAGTCACTGGAAAAGTCAGTTAGTTTATCTGAGCTGATGGCTTCTTGATCTGAAACAGAATCCGTGGGTTTCTACCAAGCTAAGAAGTCTTTTTTTTCCAGCAGTATTTTTCTGAACAATGAACAAAACCTCAAACATGTTCGCCAAAGTCTCATTAGAAACAAGGATAAATCGTGATCACAGATTACTAGTCTGGGTTCCATCTGTTCTTGCATATAGAGAAATGAAGTTTAACAGTAAAAAAGTTAAGAGTCTCTTCCTGTTTCCTGGCTGAGCTGAGGTCAGTGACTAAAGGTAAATTTAGCACTAAACAGACTGAAACACTGAGAGAATGATTTGATGTATTTGAACTCTGACTGTTGAAGCTTCAGCTGAACTTTACACAGAACAAAGACTGTGGACTTTGTTCCACTTTATTCAGAGATCAACATTAACAGGAGGAGCGATCACAGAGGAGAAAACCCTGTCGTCACTGAGACTGTAGAAATAAATAAAGTCAGTGTTACAGGTTCCATGTCTGAAAGGGCTGAAGATTTGATGAACTGATACTATTGTAATTTGGCTGTTAATACTTATAGACGACATTGATTAAGTGCCTTTGATTTCATGTTGCTGATCGAAACACTTCAAACTAACCTGCTGAGCGTGTCCACGTCTGGATCAGACTGGTTTTACTCATAGCATTTACTGCACCTCCTTCACAATAAAAGCATCCCATTTGGTTGCCAGTATCCACAGAGGATCCACAGAGAACAGCCACAGTGGCGTGTTTTGACTGTGCCTTCCATCTCTAGTACATTTCACCATTGAGCTGCATTGATCAGGAATTCATGAGTAAATACTGAGTTTGATTTAATATGATGTGTGTAGGATGTTTTGAATATTTTCTTTGGGAACACTTTAACTCTGGTGTTTTTGAACCTGAGTTTTATTTTCCATGGTTCTGACTGTAAATGTTTGATAGAGACAGAAATCTTTGGAGAGAACCAGGTCTTATTCCAGGTTCAAGAACACCAGAGTTCTCCCCTTATTTAGCATTTAGAGACAGTATACGCACATGTAATAACTGGTTTATAACAGACTATAATACAGCTGTGATCAGATTATATGCTGGTTATTAATGCTGAATCAGGGGGTTTAAAGTAAAGTTACCTGAGGACCAATCCAACAGTCATTTTGATTTGTTTTCAGATTTGATCTAAAGATGATCTGTTATCACCTCAAACTGATGTTCTGTGTAGAAACTGAAAATAAAACATTTCATCAGGATGTGAAGCAGCAGGATTCAGTTTTTACTTCAACATGTGCAATTCAATCACCAAAATAATCAGATTATGTAGAAAATCAAAAGATGTAAATTGTACAGTATTTACATTATAGTTGTACAGTTCTTCCCTGGAATAAAAATAAACCAATTCATAGAATAACTTTAGTTATCAGTCTATTCAGTTTGATTGACAGGACAGATGATCAGAGGAGCAGAGTTTTTACCACCTTCATTAGTCCAGGGACTCAAGTATGGGTAGAAGATTTCTCAGTGAAGGGCAACCAGTAAAAGGAGTAGATGAGAGCTGCAGCATCTCGTCATAAAGAGACCAGACCCTCCTCATAATCCACAAACACCCCCACCTTCTCAAGACCAGACTTCAGAGAGAGATCGACTGGAGGGACATCACACGTTTTGTACTCGTTTCCATTTCTCAAACATATCACCCAGTAACCATGTTGAGGGCTCAGCGTAATTTTTCCCCTCCTCTTGATCGACTCTCTGGCCACTCCTAAAGTCCATTTAGTCTTTTCTTTCACCTGAACCTCAAAGTAAAATCTGCCTGAAGAGAAACTCTGCTTTCCTAAGACACTGATATAACTTTTAAATCTTTCTGGGTTGTCTGGAAGATTCTTCTTCACATCACCACAGTGAACTTGTTTCTCATCATCAGACAGGATGAGTTTAGGATGTGCTGTATCAGGATCCAGAGTCACATCCACTGCATACTGCTGGACCCTCTTCAGCTCAGCCTCAGCGGATAGCCTCTTCACTTCTTCAATGAGCAGCTGAACCACAGCTCTCACCGCAGTCCCCTCATATGATGGTGGACGGACTCTGACCTCTGTCCAGTCGCTTGAGTGGGTGGAGCAGCTTTCGAGATGGGAAGTTTTGGAGGAGGTGAGTGGTCTTCAAGAGAGTGACTGCTCCACCTCAGTGCTTCTCTTCATCAGCTCAGAGATTTCCTGTTCCAGCTCTGTGATCAAGTCTTCAGCCTGTTTCTCTGTGGTTTTCTGTTTCTCTTCCATCTCCTTTGTAAACTGGTTCAGGCCTCTGTCAACAGACTCCTTCAGAGCAGTGAAGACCTGAACACCTTCACAACTTTCTCTCTGTCTGCATCATCTTTACAGTCTTGACGTTCATTTGATCTCCTCAATCTTCAGTCGTCTCTTCCTGGATCCTCTGCTGAATTTCAGCTTCTGTCTTCTCAGCTCTGCCTTCTTTCAGCCATATTCTTCTTCAGAGGAACAAACTCATGTGTCCTGTGGTCTAAAACAAACAGAGCATGCAGACACATGTCTGAGTCGGTCTTACAGAACAGCTCCAGAGGTTTATAGGTGCCCATACATCTGTGGGTTCTCCACAGGGTCCATCAGCTGATAGTGTCTTTTCAGGCCCTGGCTGTCGGAATGAGGCTCAGGTGGGTCTCACAGTAGGGTCAGACACACAGACAGGACTTCAGGGCCTTCAGTTTGATTCCGTGCAGGCGTCTGGAAACTTCTCCTGGTTTGGCAACTTGTTGCTCTGAGCTGCTGCTGCTGGCTTTCTGTTGGAAGCTTCCTGTCTGAACTGAGCAACCATCTCAGAGATGAAAGTGTTGATGTACAGCTCAGGTTTTATGTTAAAATCCTTTTTACACACTGGACACAGGTACTGGTCAGCAGTGTTCCAGTGTTGATTGATGCAGTTTTTGCAGAAGTTGTGTCCACATGATGTGGTGACTGGATCAGTGAACACATCCAGACAGATGGAGCACAGAAACTGATCTTCAGATAGCAGACAGCTGGCAGCAGACATGTCTACACACTGAGAGAGTGAAAGAAAAGAAATGCATTTTATTTTAAATAACATTTGTCTGTGTAGGTTCTCAGTCATCCAGGTCATGGTAGTCTTCAGTGCTAGAGTTGAAGGGAACTGGACTTCTTTTAGTTTCTTGAAGACAATTCACCTCTCATCCAAAAATCTTCATCAGTTCTAAAAGTTGGTTGGGGAGTCCCAGGTTTTAACCCCATGGTTGACCCGCTCTGCCATCATGTAAGTCGTTAGGAACACATGGGTCAAGGTGTTATTGGATCATTATAGGTGGCTGATAGTTCTGTTCAAAGATGGACCATCTAACGAGTGACACCTCGATCCAATGTGATCCCAGCGACTCACATGACAACAGGACAGTGCCTCGAGATAACTTCTGTTGTGATTTGGCACTATATAAATAAAACTGAGGACCACCCCCAAGGTGATCACCCACCAAGGGTTAAGTACTTGGACCTTTCCAACTAGCCTTTAGAACCGATGAAGCCTTTTGGATGAGAGGTGAAATGTCTTCAAGAAACTAAAAGAAGTCCAGTTGCCTTCAACTCCAGAATTTAAATAACATTTTTTTAAACAAGTGGTTTTCAAACTGGGGGTGGGCCTTTTAGGGGGGACATCAGAGCCACTACAGCTGGACCGTGGATGACCAGGGGAAAAATATGAGGTGAAACTAAATGAATAATTTTTAATGATTGATTGAAAAATTGTGGGGTGAAGGGATGTGAACTATTTTCATCAAAAGTTTGAGAATCACTGGTTTTTAGACAGAAAGAAAAACATACGGTGTAGTCATTTTGAAATATATCTGCAATTTTTTCGACAAGTTACTGAAGGACAGCATTTCTACCAAAGTTCTACTTACCTAGTGACAAACACAGTGTATTTCCTCTAGTTGTTTCAGGATAAAAGCCCTCCCACTGGTTTGAACACGGAAAGCTTTTATTGTGAAACAGCCAGAGAGACAGAATGTAACATGGCTGCGGGAAGTGATCAGTAAACAGTAACAAAACCAGGAAGGAGAAGCTAATGTTGAAACCAGAGATTCAGTAACAAGTTAGAAAAGTCCTGAGAACTGACACAGAGAGAGACTGTTTAAAGTGGATGACTATATAGTGGAGCTGTGAAGCCATAGTCATATTGGAAGACATTTGAAATGAAGAGGAAACTTCCACCTAGTGAAACTGGTGTGTTTAATGCTGGTTGTTGAAACAGTGAATATGATCTGTACTCACAGTGTTTAGTAGAGACTCTGCTGTGTTGTTGACAAAGACCTGATGGACTCACTTTAATTTTCTTTTAGACAGAGACACACTCGTCTGGACTGCAGCTCCGTTGTTGCTCTGACTGACTTCAGCTTTTTTTCTGGAGTGTGACGTTCAAGCTCTGCTGTTTTTTCCAGTGTTGCTCCTCCTCTTACTGCAGCTCTGTTTGTCAGAGTTTGTTTCCTCCCTCTGATTCACACAGTTATTGTGAAATGGCAGAGTTTTCTCTGATAAACATGGAGCAAAGGTGGAGCTACACCTGACAGGTGGGAGGAGTAAGGTATGTGAAAAGGTGTTTAAAGGTCGAGGTTTGTACAGTCAGCAATAAGGACTTAATGTTCAGGTTTTCATATGATTATCAACTTCTTTCTTCTTTGTAATTTGAAGTCAGACAAGTCAAATAAAAAGAGTCTGGTCAACACTGCTGTTAAATCTGCAGTTATAGAGTGGTGCAGGGATAAAGTATTTGTACTTTCTTTTTTTTTGAATCAGTGCAGTACTGATCAAGAACAGTGTATCCAACTTTATTCCAGGTTCAAAAACATCAGAGTTCTCCCCTTATTTAACATTTATAAACAGTATACACACATGTAATGTGTCATTGTCAGAGAGGTGTATAGTAACAACTTAGAACAACACTTAACCCCTGTTCAGCATTTAAAAACAAAGTTTTGATAAATGACTTATCATACACTCTGATGTAGTTGAAAGCAGCTATGAGGACATTTTCAGTGTTGAAGAATGTACAGTGTTTGTCAACGATTATAACTCCTCATATCAAGACATATATTATTACATTTTCATGTCTTTATCTGTTTATACAGTGGCCTCCACATCTGCTTACAACTGTTATTAAATGTTTACATACTGCTTGTGAACACTAAAAAGTATAATGAAGCCTAAAAACTTAGAACTTAGAATAAAATATTTGCATTAGTCCGTTCAGATCCTCCGATCATTCCAATGGACATAACTTTTTTCAGGCTGTTTCGACCTATGATTACTGTCCTCTGACTTGTCTTCTGTTACAGTTCTGACAAAGTAGCTGTTCATCAAGTGTTTGCTGTTGTATTGAACTACACTTGTTGTTACCATCAGGAACCACCAGGTGTGGCCAAATCAACCAGGACTGAAATGTTAAGAGTTAAAACTATAACAGTATCCAAATACAACTTATGTGTAAACCAGGCTTTTCTGTTTAGTGTTTGATGCTTAAATCACTGCTCACTCAGAACTTGTGTTTAAAGCATTTCAACATCAGCTGAGTTTATAATGAAGTTTTCTCTTTACGATCACATATTCACAGATTCCTTAAAATGACAACCCCCCACAAAAAAGATAATTGGCCAGAGCAATCACTAATTTTGCCAGTAATTAGGATTCAGTTAATTAAATTTGTCCATTAACTTTGTACACCGGGTATAACAATGACACATACTGTCAACAATATATTTTATGTGGCTGCTCATTAATTCATTAAGAAAATTTGAATGTTTGACATCATGATGGACACATTATTGTCAAACTTAATCACCACAGTAATCACATTTTGTGGAATATAAAAAAAGATCAAAATTGTTCAATATTTACAACAAATTCATACACTTCTTCCCTGGAATAAAAATAAATCCACTCATAAAATAATGTAAGTTATCAGTCTACTCAGTTTGATTGACAGGACAGATGATCAGAGGAGCAGAGTTTTTACCACCATCATTAAGCCCTGGACTGAGGAATGGGTAGAGTTTCTCAGTGAAGGGTATTGATAAAGGAGTAGATGAGAGCGCAGCATCTCGTCATAAAAGGAGACCAGACCTCCTCATGATCCACAAACACCCCCCACCTTCTCAGGACCAGACTTCAGAGAGAGACGGACTGGAGGGTCATCAAGAGCTTCATAGTCACTCTCATTTCTCAAACATATCACCCAGTAACCACATTTAAGGCTCAGTGTGATTTTTCCCCTCCTCTTGATCGACTCTCTGGCCACTCCTAATTTCCATTTAGTCTTTTCTTTCACCTGAACCTCAAAGTAAAATCTGCCTGAAGAGAAACTCTGCTTTCCCAAGACAGTGATGTACCGTTTAAATCTTTCTGGGTTGTCTGGAAGATTCTTCTTCACATCACCACAGTAGACTTGTTTCTCATCATCAGACAGGATGATTTAGGATTTTGCTATCAGGATCCAGAGTCACATCCACTGCATACTGCTGGACCCTCTTCAGCTCAGCCTCAAAGAGTTTCTTCTCCTCTTTATTGACCATCTTCAGCTCAACCTCAGTGGATAGCCTCTTCACCTCTTCAATAAGCAGCTGAAGAGACTCAGTTCTCACCACAGCCACAGCTCTCACCACAGTCCCCTCCTTATGATGGTGGGCCGGACTCGACCTCTGTCAGTCCTTGGTGGGTGGGGCAGCTTTCAGGAGATGGGGAAGTTTTGGAGGAGGTGGAAGTGGTCTTCCAGGAGTGAGAGCTGCTCCACCTCAGTGCTCTCTTCATCAGCTCGATTTCCTGTTCAGCTCTGTGATCAAGTCTTCAGCCTGTTTTCTCTGTGGTTTCTGTTTCTCTTCCATCTCCTTTATGGAGAAATGGTTCAGGCCTCTGTCAGCAGACTCGCCAGAGCAGTGAAGACCTGAACACCTTCTAGCTTTCTCTCTGTGCATCATCTTTACTGATCTTGACTGAGTGTTTGATCTCCCTCAATCTTCAGTCGTCTCTTCTGGATCCTCTGCACAATTTCAGCTTCTGTCTTCTCCAATGCCTTCTTTCCTTCACTTCTTCTTTCAGAGGAACAAACTCATGTCCTGTGGTCTAAAACAGAGCAGAGCATGCAGACACATGTCTGAGTCGGTCTTACAGAACAGCTCCAGAGGTTTTATGGTCGCCCGTACATCCTGTCTTCCAGGTTCTCCACAGGGTCCATCAGCTGTGATGTCTTTTTCAGGCCTGGCGGCTGTGAATAAGGGCTCAGGTGAGTCTCACAGTAGGAGGTCAGACACACCAGACAGGACTTGGGGCCTTCAGTTTGGTTCCAGTGCAGAGCGTCTGAGGAAACTTCTGGTTTGGCAACTTGTTGCTCAGGCTGCTGCTGCTGGCTTTCTGTTGAGCTTCCTGTCTGAACTGAGCAACCATCTCCAGAGATGAAAGTGTTGATGTACAGCTCAGGTTTTATGTTAAAATCCTTTTTACACACTGGACACAGGTACTGGTCAGCAGTGTTCCAGTGTTGATTGATGCAGTTTTTGCAGAAGTTGTGTCCACATGATGTGGTGACTGGATCAGTGAACACATCCAGACAGATGGAGCACAGAAACTGATCTTCAGATAGCAGACAGCTGGCAGCAGACATGTCTACACACTGAGAGAGTGAAAGAAAAGAAATGCATTTTATTTTAAATAACATTTGTCTGTGTAGGTTCTCAGTCATCCAGGTCATGGTAGTCTTCAGTGCTAGAGTTGAAGGGAACTGGACTTCTTTTAGTTTCTTGAAGACAATTCACCTCTCATCCAAAAATCTTCATCAGTTCTAAAAGTTGGTTGGGGAGTCCCAGGTATTTAACCTGTCGTCATGTGAGTCATTAGGATCACATGGGTCGAGGTGTGAATGGGGGTTCGGTCATCTGGGTAAGGATCTCAAAACTGTGTTATAGGTGGCTGATAATTCTGTGATGATGGACAATCTGACGAATCACACCTCGACCCATGTGATCCCAAGGACTCACATGATGACGGCGTGGGTCAAAGACTATGAGGACCACTTCCAAGAGCTTAAATACCTGGGACTCTCCAAACAACTTTTAGAACTGATGAAGCCTTCAACTCCAGCACTTATGACTTTAAATATCATTGTTGTTTTTTATTTTTTTAAACCAGTGGTTTTCAAACTGGGGGTGGGCCTCTTAGGGGGACATACAGACACTACAGAGGGACCATTTTTAATGATTGATTTAAAAAAATGTTTTATGGGGGTGTGAACTATTTTCAGCAAAGGTCTGAGAAACACTGTTTAAAAAAAAAAAAAAAAAACACATTGTCATTTTGAATTATATATGACAAGTTAATAAAGTTCAGCATTTCCAACAAAGCTCCACTCGCTCAGTGACAAACACATTGTATTTCCTTGCTTCACAATAAAAGCTCTCCTGCTGTTTGAACAAAACCAGGAAAGGAGAGAAACTAACCTTGAAACCAGAGAGATTCAGTAACAAGTTAGAAAAGTCCTGAGAACTGACACAGAGAGACTGTTTAAAGTGGACTATAGTGGAGCTGTGGAGAAACAGCCATAGTCATATTGGAAGACATTTGAAATGAAGAGAGGGAACTTCCACCTGAGTAGAGCTGAAGATTTGTGTTAATGCTGGTTGTTGAAACAGTAGACATAGTCAGCTGTACTCCTGCCAGTGTTTGGTAGAGACTCTTAACGTATTTGTTGACAAAGACCTGATGGACTCACTTTAATTTTCTTTTTGGGCAAAACACACTCGTCTGTTTGCAGCTCCGTTGTTGCTCTGACTGACTTCAGTTTCATTTTCTGGAGTGTGACGTTGAAGCTCTGCTGTTTTTTCCAGTGTTGCTCCTCCTCTTACTGCAGCTCTGTTTGTCAGTTTGTTTCCTCCTTCTGATGAACATGGAGCAAAGGTGGAGCATCACCTGACAGGTGGGTGGAGTAAGGTATGTGAAAAGGTGTTTAAAGGTCGAGGTTTGTACAGTCAGCAATCAGGGTTTTATGTTCAGGTTTTCATATGATTATCAACTTGTTTCTTCTTTATTTGAAGTCAGACAAATCACATAAAAAGAGTCTGATCAACAGCGGAGGTTTTGTTGACAAAAAGCCAGTGGGATTTCTTTATTGGGTTTTGGATAATTCCATTACATTCAGTGGTCCAGGAATGTGTCCTAAAACCAGGAAATAAGTTCAGTGGGTTTTTGGTTATATCCATGAAATAAGGTCTGTGGTTTCAACTCAAGCCATTTCCACGTTTTATTCTACAATATAAAACACGTCAGGAAAATACTCCAGGGTATTTTCAAAACATTTCTGTACCTCTGGTTCGACCTAATGGCCGCAGACCAGACCCTGTTCCTAAAAGCTTCCTCAAGTTTTCACTTAAACTAAACAACCTTCACTCCAATCAGAAGTGACCGCTAGGCGCTTTGTTTGCGGACGTTGGCTGAGTGTGTTGTTGTTGGTTGTGACGTCATCATCATGGGCTGTGACAGAAAGAGGAAGTTGACTGTTAAAATAGTAATATTAATAGAAATAGTGATAAAGTAAAACAACATTTGACTCATTGCTTTGGTTTAGCACTGTGCAAACTTAATTACTCAAGAGGTCTTGTCATGTTTTTGTTCAACATGAATGAGGCTGGATGCTGAGCACACCTGCAGCGCTAAGGTAAGGCTATCAAGCTAGCTAATTAGCTGTGAGCCTTAGCAGTAGTGGCAAGCATTAGCATTAGCCTACTCTTTTCATGATATGTTTTGACTTTATTTCCATTTTCAGTCATTTTTATTGTGTGGGTGAGAGTGT
Organism: Lates japonicus; assembly: GCA_033238685.1. Lineage (NCBI taxonomy): Eukaryota > Metazoa > Chordata > Actinopteri > Centropomidae > Lates > Lates japonicus. The sequence continues at coordinate 188,572 of BRZM01000117.1, read as the reverse complement.
GTTTGTGTTTCTGTGACTTGAGTTGTTGGTCCGTAACATGGACATATGATAACACAATGGACGTGTCTTGGTCTTTTTACATTACACTTTAAGTTGGTTTGGTTGTCATTGTGATCGTTTTGTGTTTCTGTGGTTGTTTTGCATCTTTTGCATCTTTGTCATTCTGTGTCCCTTCCTGGTCACTCACGGTTGTTTTGTTCCTGCCTTGTGCCCAGTTTTTTTGGTCTATTTCCAGAATATATTGCAGGTGTAATGCCCTTAGACCTGTGTGTGGTAGTAATCTGTCCATGGCCATTCATTGATCCCCTGTTGTGTATATTGGTGATCAGTAATTTGTTTTTGATGACTTGACACTTGATTGATTTCAGTTTGTGTTTGATCACTGTTAGAAAGCATTACATTAAAACCAAAAATTACAAGATACGATCTTACCTTTGAAAGTAGAAACTATGGTTTCATTTTTAAAAAAATTGCTTTTCTCCTTGAGGTCAATTAAGTAAAAAAAAGAAAAAAAGAACATAGAACAGAAAATAATAAAATAATTATGTCATTCACCCGAAAACTCAATGCGTGATTGTCAAGCTGTTAGTTTTTTTGTTTTCAGTGTCATGTTCTCCTAAGTTTTGATTTTGTGTTGTACTTTGTGTTTCCCAGGTCTACACATTCAGCTGCTGCAGCCTGGACAGAGACGCATGCCCTCACCTCACAGATTAAACAGGTGTCTTAAAGTTTAACCCAGTTTGAAAACATGATGATCTGAATTATTCATGTCATCAACAGCTTTCAGTCTGCTAATTCAGTGTTACTGTTTAAATCCCAGGTCAAACTTAAGCATTAGGTGAATTTAGTTTTGAATATAATAAGTGATTAATGAAATATCAGAAAACAGTATCAGTTATAATTTCCCAGAACTCAATGTGACGTCTTCAGATGTCAGCTCTGACTGTTTCTATTTTTTTTAAAAATCGAAGCAGGTCTCAGTTTTCGGTCTGTGGACTCTGATCATTCAATTTAATTAAATTACTAATATAAATAAAAGTAAATTGGTAAATCAAAAAAATGTCATAGTATAGCAAAATGTCAAAACCCATGAAAAAAATTGAGTAGAGTATTTGATACACTTTTTATTCATCAGAGGAAACAAAGGCTGTTGAAGTGAATGAGTGTTAATAAGCAGAGTGTTCCTTCCACCTTGTTGAATGACAGTGATGTTTCTGTCTGTGGTGGAAGAACAACTCAGATCTTTACTGAAGTAGAATTAACAAGGCCCCAAGTTAAAATCCTGCATTCAAACAGTTACTGAAGTCAAAGTGTTTATTATTATTCTATATAAGTTCACAGTAGTTAAATGATCATTTTAGGTCATTTTTCCAAACGTTGAATATTTTCTTCCGGGTTAATAGGTGTATTGATCATTTTCCTTTATCTGTCTTTTACTTCCTCCAGGTGTCACCACTTGGTCGTCAACTGCAGAGAGTCTTCATACAATGAAGAAGTTGATTGAGACAGAGTGGTAATTATGTATGTAATTAATACATACAGTGCATTCAGACAGTATTCAATTTATTTATTCACATTTGTTATGTTGCCACTTTCAGCTAAAATTAAAAAAAATAATAATAGAACATTAGAAGTTTTTGAAATTGTTAAAAAGAAAAAACTGATTGGATCTGATCTGAAAGACAAAATAAAAAATATCATAGACATGTCATAGTATAGTAAGGTGGGCTGAATACTAAAGTATGAATACTTTCTGAATGCACTGTGCTTCATGTTTGAACAAGTCACAGAAAAGGAAGAATTACAACAATACCAATAATTTGTTTCCTAACTCCAAGGATAAGAATGGCTGTATATTGTAAAGATAAATGTTGTTAAATGTTTTTATTCTCCGTTGATGAGTGGTTCTGTCTCATTACGTGTTTTTGGAAATGATCTGGTTATAGATAAATGTTTGTTTTTGTTTGTTTTTCAGGTGAATTTACTTACTTACTGCCTTATTATACTATGACATTTTTTAATGGTTTTTGATGCCTTACTATACTACGACATTTTTTTTGACGCCATACTATACTATGAAGTTTTTAATGGTTTTTGGCGCTATACTATACTATGACATTTTTGACTTTTTGGACGCCTTACTATACCATGACATTTTTTCATGGTTTTTGACGCCTAATTATACTATAACATTTTTTTCACTTTTTTGACACCTCACCATACTATGACATTTCTTCGTGGTTTTTGATGCCTTACTATACTCTTGAAGCGTTAGTATACAATTACATTTTTTTCACTTTTTTGACGCCATACTATACTATGACATTTTTTAATGGTTTTTGATGCCTTATTATACCATGACACTTTTTTGACGCCTTACTATGCTATCACAATTTTTTGAGTTTTTTGACGCCTTACTATACAATGAAATTTTTTTGACTCCCTACTATATTATAACATTTTTTTCACTTTTTTGACACCTTACTATACTATGACATTTTTTCTGTACAGCAGCTGTCATACCTGTGTTTTCCACAGACACACATATATTCACACACACACACCTCTACACTGTGTTTGTGTGTTAGGCTAGTTTGTCATTTCACTTTGGTATTTTACTTTCTCAAACAGTGCAGTATCAATACTCAAAGGCAACTGCTTATTGTGTACATAGTCTTGTTTATACTGTTTATGTTGTTTATAATTTCAAATATACTGTTACATATTTTATATGTTGTTTATATCATGCCTTTTTCTATTTTTGCTGGTGCAACACTGAATTTTGCAGTTGTGTGACTAATAAAGGATTGTCTTGCACTTAATCAAATAAATACTCATGAACACTGAATATTTTGTCGGTCTCTTTAATATTGTATGAAAGTTAATATTTTTAGCCAGAGGTCACTTGAGGTTAGGGTTAGATTTCCGTTTTTGTTTTAGTCTTTTATAGCCAGAGGTTAGGGTTAGGGTTACAGTTTTTGTAACCACAGGTTAAGGTTAGGGTTATGATCTTTAGCCACTTAAAGCCAGAGGTTAGGGTTACAGGCTATGATCCAGCCTCACCAGCTCAGGAGGCCAGGGCTACAGCCTTTATGGCCAGGCCAGGCCAGGCCAGGGCCAGGGCTGATCTTCAGCCACTTAAAGCCAGAGGTTAGGGTTACAGTTTTTATGGGTTAGGGTTGGAGTTGGGGTTGGGGCTTTTAGCCAGAGGTTAGGGTTAGAGTTTTTAGCCTCAATTATATGTAAATAGCAAGCTGTAGAGAGCAGTTGGTATTTCTGCATTACAACATATTTTTTGTGATATTAATGTGAAAATATAGAAACTGAATTCAAAAGTGAAACTACCAAACTTTATTGATTGTGTTCTACACAACATTTAACAAACCACAGCAAAGACATTGGCAGATGTTTGACCACTTGGAGACACTTTGCTTTATTCTCTCACCCCACATTGTATGTAGTGATGAGCACAAGGATATGCTTATTAAAGTCTTATACAAAACATCTCAAAACATCTTTAAGAACATTTAATTGCTTTTGTTGTCCACTTCAGGCGATGCAGTCTTCTCCTCCTCCTGCAGAGACAGAACATGTTAAGTCCTGAAACTATATTACAAATACAATTAAAGGAAAATGAAACTTTACTTTAATTAACCCTTACATTTGAGACACATAGTATACTATGACATTTTTTTCACTTTTTTGAAGCGTTACTATACTATGACTTTTTTTTTCACTTTTTTGAAGCGATACTATTCCATGACATTTTTTGATGGTTTTTGACGCCTTAGTATTCCATGATATTTTTTAATGGTTTTTCATGCCTTACTATACCATGACCTTTTTTTCACTTTTTTGACGCCTTACTATACAATTTTTTTCTGAAATAAAGACAGAGTCAGACAAACAAAAAAACTAACAGCGACCTTCTGGAAATCTTCTCTCTGTCATTTGATCCTTCAAATCTGAGTCCTGAGGAGAAAAATCACAACACAACAAACATCAGCAACCTCTAATTAGAATAAAAGCAGAGGGGTATTCTGGGTATTGAAGTTCAAACTGTAAATCCACAAAGAAATCAGTGTGTGGACTGAATGGTCCTGGAGTAATCAGACAGGACTGAACTGATTGAACTGAAGAAGCTGCTCTGTCAGGAGAATTAACTCCACCACCTCCTGATATTCACACAACAGCAGTGGATGAAAGTGTGCAGTCATTTGTTTTTTTTTCTCTAAATTCAGTTAAAATTTGACATAACTTTGGTTGGAAAAGGTCAAAATGAAGAAAAATAAAATGACATCTATGAAATGGGACTTTGGATCATTAGTTGCTGTTTATATTAAGTTTTTGCGTTAAGTGTTTTTTACCTGACATGTCTTCATCAGAGGCTGAAACTTCCTGTTAGCTGACTGATGTGGACATGGTCCTCCCACCTGTTCAATAAATAATCAATAGTAATATTTCACCACCAAAACTTTAACCGTTTAGGAAAACACAACAATGAAAGCTAAACACTAAAACCTTGATATTACCCTGACAATCACACTTTGAGTTTTGAGGAGAAAAAACATTCATTTTATTGAAATAAGACTTTGTTGACCTCAAAGAGAAACGGACAGATTACTAACAGCACACACCCAAGCAGTCTTCATCTACAACATATCCCGGAAATAGACAAAAAAGGACTGCTGGTGACCAGGAAGAGACACAAAACTACAGAACCACAAACAGTAACACAATACGATGCAAAACAACCACAAACAGACTAAAACTTGAGCAGTAATAGATGTAAAACAGCCGGACCTTTGCTGCATGTCATTCACCTACTCTCTCCCAGTTTCCTGTCTCTCTCTCACTGTCCTCTAAATAAAGGCAAAAAAGCCCCAAAAAATACTAAAAAAAAAAATTGAGAGAAAGCTACCAACCACTTCTGATTGGTTGAATTAGTTGTTGTTTATTCATAGTAAAGAGCGATCGGTGGCTTGGTGGATTCGTCTGCTGCAGTCATGTCCAGCCAGTGGTACGGAGCTGGTTCAAATCTTATCGTTGCCAGAACCTGAAGAACCTAAACTAGAAGCAAGAAAAAAACTTAAATCTTTAAACTACAGTTCTAACATACCAAACGAGATTCACTGTCTCAGTTTTATTGCCAACTTAACATGGACTTGAGGAACGTATTGTACTCGTTAGCTTTGATTCTGCATCATGAATCCTGGAGCGGTTGATCCTTCTGACAAAGTTCTGACTCTATTCAAGGTTAAATATATGATCATATAGGCTGAAATATGTTAAACAGCTACCGTCCATCACGATGGACAGCTTCATTTGAGTGAGTTAACCAGCTCATTATCTAACATCCACTGAGACTTGACTTTCAGTCAGAGTTGAAAGCTGACATGAGTTGATCCTGTGTTTACTGATGGGACGTGACATTCGTCCGTGACGCTGTCACATCAACTGAAACTATCTGCAGATGGCAGATGTTTAACGTAGCAGCAGGAGCTGTTGGTAAATATACTTCTCTTATATTGAATAAAGTTCATATATATTTTACACTTATATAAACCTGTGGATTAGGCCTTTGGTCAGACTTGGACAGGCTGAAAACTGACGGCGTTTGACTCGGGGTACCACGTCTAAAGGACTGAGGGGAATTTTTATTTGCTCTTCCTCAATGCAGCTGAACTGAGTTTTACATTGAGTTCCAGATTCTGTAAATTTCAGACTCTAGTGATACGTATTTCAGCCTGTACAATCACTTTTTCCTGCAGCTGAGGTGGTAAAGAACAAAGCTGTTACACTAAACTAGTTTTCATCAGGATGAATCCAGAGAGAGGCACCGAGGCTGGACGGGAAAAAACAAGTTCTCCATCAAGTCTCCTTATTCAGTCTTTATTACTGTTCTGATTTTTTCTGTACAAACTGACAGTGAACACAGGAAAGTGATTCTGTGTCATCAGGAGAAACCATCATCGGTTTCTATCAGTCACCACGTCCGACAGTTTTCAGTCAAACCTACAGCAGCTTCTGTTTCTTTCGAGCCTGAAACTGCTCCGTTTTACTTTTAATCGACTTGACGAGCAGAGACAGACCGGGGTCCATCGACTTCTTTGACGTCGGAACATCAGAGTCACTTTCCCGTTTCTTCCCCGTCGCTTCCTGTTTAGCGGCGGTGGACTCCGTCTGCGTGGTCGTCCGAGCGCTGAGGACGTCCTCCTTCTGCCGCCGCTCGTCCTCTCGCCGGCGCTGCTTCTCGGCCAGGATGCTCTGAGTGGCTTTGGTCTTCTTGTAGCTGGGGTGGGACGGATCCAGGTTGAACAGGTGGGAGGTGAACATGGCCTGGAAACGAGGGTCTTTAACGTCCACCTGGACGCACACAGACAGGAAGAGGGTTGTTAGACAATCACATCAATGTGGACATTTACAGGACTGAGCTGCTGCTTCTGAGGGTTTGATTCTCTGTTGAGTCGTGTTCTTACATTATCCCAAATGTTTCCTGAGAAAATGTGGGTTTAATTAAGCCGTCGCCTGTCGATGGCGTCATGTCTCCTTAGTTCATGCATCAGTGTCAAAACTGACTTTTTATCCAGTTTTAAGTCTAATTTTTAACATGCACTTTTTAGATCGTGGCATTTTTTAACTTTATGTTTGAACCAGACGAAGGATTTTAGTCGTCAGACGTCTGGATCTGAAGTTCTCTGAGCAAACGTCAGCAGCAGGAACTCTGAGTTTTAACATCAAACTGTTTTATTCAGCTCCTGAACCATCGACACTGAAGGAATCCTGATGATGGTGGAGACAACAACTCCCATGATCCCTCACTACAGCATGACGTCATTAAACTACATCTTTGGTTATAGTTTTGATTGAAAGCTGCAGAAATTACATTCTGTGTTTAAGAATTTTACACATTACAATTTCCAGTTTCTCAAATGTTTATTTGCTGTTTTCCTTTTTTTGTAGGTTAATGTTATTTTTGAATCAGTCCAATTGGCCTGAAATATGTTTGTCTTACATTAAGGTAAAGATACGATGTGATATTCCTGTAAAATAACCATCTGAAGAGAAAAGACTGAAGGTTTCACCTGGAAGTCGTCGTCCTCCAGCGGGTCCTCGCCTTTCTTCAGCAGCTTCTTCCTCTTCTTCTTGCTCAGGTTCTGCTGCTCCACGATCTTGTCGTAGTTGAAGTGTTTGTGTTTGGCGTCGTCGGCGTCGTCCTCCATAAGCAGAGCCATCTCAGCCTGAACACACACACACACACACACACACACACTGAGCTCAGGTTTGGTCGTTTTCATGCTCACAGGTGTGATGTTTGTCAGTTTGACCTCTGACCTTTTGTTTCTCCAGCTCCTCTTCCTCCTCGGCTGTTCGCTCCTCTTCCTCCTGCTTCTTCTTCTTCTTCCCCTTCTGTTTCTTCTTAAGATCTGAAAACACATCAGACAACACTGATACTGGACCTTTAAGATCTAAGAGTTTAACCAGAAACTAGACTCCATTGACAAAAACAGGGATTTAACCAGGAGCTGCTGGAATACCACTGCCTCCATCTGTTAGTGTGTTTGTGTTACTGTGTGACTTTCAGTGGTGGAAGAAGTAATCAGATACTTTACTGAAGTAAAAGTACCACACAGTAACACAGACACACTAACAGATGGAGGCAGTGGTATTCCAGCAGCTCCCGGTTAAATCCCTTGTTTTGTCAGTGGAGTCTGGTACTGATATATAGTAAAAAACCTCTAACTCTGTTGGAAACACGCAGATATCTATCATTGTTTGAGAGTATTGATCACCTGTTGCACCGAGCTCCTCTGCGAAGAAGGGGTCACTGAGGTCAACATCTGGAGGAAGCTGGTCATCGCTCAGCTCTTCCTCTTCCTCCTCCTCCTCCTCTGCTCCCTGAACAGAGAACAGGTGAGTCAAAGCACAGAGACAAACTGCAGGTGTAGAGAGGAGCTGTTCTCTCTGGTTCCTCTCACCTGTTTCCTCTGAGACTTCTTCTGCTTCTTCCTCTCCTTCTTCCTCTGCAGGAACTCCTCCCAGGGCGTCAGCTTCTCCTTCCCCTCCAGCTTCTTCTTCACCAGCTGCTCCGTCGTCTCCTTCAGCCCTGAACACACACATCACACACACATTCAATACAGATGAAGAGGCTCTAGCAGACGTTCTGCTCATCAGTGGACGTAGATAATAACTTTACTAAATGCTCCTTTAGTGTAACAGCCAGGTGGAAGGTAAAGTTACCTGGCACCCAGGTGATCTCCATCTCCATGTCTTTGTCTTCCTGCAGCTTCTTCTCTTTGTCCTGGATTCCTCTCAGCAGCTCTCTGTATTTAGAGATCTGCTCCTCACTCTTCTTCTTCTTCTTCCTCCTCTCTTCCTCCCTCTGTGGTTTCTCCTCCTCCTCTTCCTCCGTCTGTTTCTCTGTGAAACCATCGACAGTCAAACTCCTCAGTGCTGCTTCATCACTTCCAGTAAAGAACAGAGATATGAGAAGTTTTCTCACCCTCTGCTGCGTCAGCGTCTCCACACTCGACTCCTCCATCTTCCTCCTCCTCCTCCTCTTCGCTGGAGGAGGCCAGGTAGGCGTTGAAGTCCATCTGCAGCAGCTCGTCTTTGTTGAACTTCCTGTTGAGGGCGGCGACCCGGTCGTGGTCCGTCTCGTCCCACGTCAGCTGCACCTGATCAGTTCAACACAAACTCACACACATGAGTCTATCAACTATTTATTCTATCAACTTTAGTTATATTTTATCACGACGTCACAACAGAAGATAAATAACTTGACTTTTATTGCGATCTTGGTGATGTGATCGCACAGTGTCTGTGTCTTACCTTCGAGGTGGAGGTGGCGGATGAAGTGAACAGTTTGGGGGTGTAGGACGACAGGTTCACGTCCGTTGCGACGTCTTTGGGCTCCTCATCAAACGTGACTTCATCAGGAACAAACCTGTTCACAAAAGGTTTGAATTTAACTTTAACTCACTTCTGTTCTTTAGATTTGTGTTCTCGGTGTTTTCTCACCGGAGGTCGAGGACGGAGCAGCTGCTCTCGTACTCGTAGCCGTCGCACTCCTCGTAGATCTTGGCGGCGGTGGCGGTCGAGTCACACTCCACCACGGCGTAGTAATACTTGAGACGCTTGAACTGGTAGTCGCGCATCTTCTCCCTGTAAACCCTGTGAGGAAACACACACACACACACAGACAGGAAGTTAAATCAACACTAAGCATGTGAGTCCAGAGCAGCAGGGGCTGATGGGAAACACGTCATTACCTCTCCTCCTCAGTGTCGTCCTCCGAGTCATCAGGCAGCGCCTTCAGCTCCAGCGGTCCCTGAGTCTCCTCCACCTTTAGCCTCTCCCTCCCAAACTCTGACGGGTAAATCTGGAACAACAATAATACCCAGAATGCACTGCTGTTTATCCCTCTCACACAGATTCAACCGAACTGAGACATTTCTCTCTGCTGTCATGACGACTGCTCTGAATTTCAGGTTTTATTCTCTATATTCTTCTTCCTCGCTGCCGTCTGAGACATCATCTCCAAGTTCAACATCGTCCTCCTCCTCGACTGCTGCTCCTCATCGTCTTCATCGTCTGAGGAAAGAAGAGTTGCAGTCACGGTGCAGGTCATTAGACAAAGTACAGTTAAGATCTGAGTCAGTGATCAATGAGTCTGGTACGTTCAAACTGGAGGAGACGTATTAAAGGTTAATTCAAACATCTCCTCACCTTCATACTCCACCGCTCTGACTCCTCGTCCAGGCTCTGCATTAGTTTTCCCGCCTCCTGTCTTCACGTCTCTCTCAGCTTTCACCTCCATCCCTTTCTTCTTCTGCTTCTTCTTCTTCTTCCCCTCAGTCTCCTCCTCCTCCTCCTCCTCGGAGTCGGACAGTTTGTAGAAGCGCTTCAGGTCGTCGGTGGAGGTGTGGTTGATGGGACGTCCTCGTTTGTCCACCGTGTACTTCACCTTGGAGCGCTCGTCGTGGAACATGGACTGGAAGCGTTTGATCATGATGTAAACTATCAGCATTTCCCAGAAGCGTGGGTCCTTCTGCACCCGGAGGAAGCGCTCATCGCTGCCCTGCTTGTTCTTGGACGACATGGCGGCGAAATCTCCTTTAAACGGAAGAAGGACGAATCGGTGAATGAGATGGACGACAAGAATCAAACCTGTCTCAGCTTCGTCTCAGTTGGAATCCTGACCTGAGCCATGAGAGAACAAATAAAGAAAAAAATAAGGAATGTGAATTTTAACTGACTGATTAGTTCATTAATCTGTTAATTTAAATTAAAAATAATTTAAACTGTAGAGCTGACAGTGTCATCAACATAAATCCTCTTTAATTATGTTCCTGCTGCAAAAACACAGAATTCACTCCTGTATTTAAAGAGCTAACTGCTCATGTGCGACTGAGTCTACCCTAAAACCAGTCACACCACTGGAAAGAGCAGGTTTTAATTAGTAAACGTATGAAATATGAAGTTTGTACCTTGAGTAAATCTGTGTTCATTACAGTATCAAACATGGTTTTCACAGGTTTGTTTTCCTCCTGGTTTTTGTTTCTTCACACACACAAAGTATTTTAATCAGTTTCTTTAGAGACAGACGGAAACAAAAAAAGGTTTAGAAAGAAAATAAAGAAAAAGAGATTTAAATAAATCCGTTTGAAGTTTCTATGTTTCTATGTTTACATGTTTACTTCCTGTTTAGTTTAAACACGCTTTTCTGGTTTCCCCGGTAACTACAGATGACGACATTTGAAAACCTGAAAATGTCTCAAACCGGCGCTAAATTCGCTAAAATACGACATAAATTGGAGAATTTACCGTTTCCTCACGGCTGGCACACGTGTTTCCCCACAATGCAACAGCTCCATGACCTCTCTGCCTTCCCGCCCCTTTCTAGCGACGGGAAACGAAGAGGGACAAACGGAGAGAAACGCGCAAAGATACCGTCACTGTTATCAAACAACAAACAGTTATTACACGTTTAACACGTGTTTCACGTTGTTAGCTGCTGTAGGAAATAATTTATAGACACATTTAAAACCTTCAGTATCAAATATTTTAACGTTTCTTCTTGTTTTCTTTGACAAGTTTATTTTTTAAAGATGTGAAGTTAAAGTAATTAAACTCTACTGATTATATGTTTCTAATGTAAGGATTTTAAAAGACAGCAAAGATATGAGCAATAAAAAGTCCTAGTTTTTAAACAGTAGCTATGATTGATCTGCAGATTAGTTTCTGAATTGATTGATTAATAGTGTTAATGTTGTTTTTGTTTGATCAGCTGACTTTAACTGTGAATTAATTATTGATAAAAGTCACTTTTTGTTTTGTTTCAGTAAACTAATCGATGAACTAATTGATCATCACCACTGGAATATGAAGAAGGTCAATTTCTTATTTATTGAATTTATTGATTTATTAAATCTGTGACCAAATAAAATAAAATAACTGAAATAACTTAGAAGCAAATGGAAATAAGATACACAAAGATGTGACTGAACATTTATAAACACATGTTTATTTGAAGTCACAGGTGAAATATTTTCTTATTTTCTAATTATACCGATGGTTGGACACAAGGAGACATTTGAAGACTTCACTTTAGACTGTGAGAAACTGAAAATAACATTTTATAGACCTGAGCTGAAACAGTTGTAATAATCAATTTAAGTCATTTAAGTAAACTCCCAGTTTACTGTTTTTCATTGATTTGATTGACAGAAAATCAATAATGTTTCAACTATTTTAATAATTAAATCATTGTCACAACATTCACTGGTTCCAGCCTCAGATGTGAAGATTTAATATAAATATGACCTGATGTTGAATAAACAAGTCATTTGAACACACCACAGCAAAACATGACACAGATCAAAAGAAAATGTTCAGATCATTAATCAATGATTCTCAGTAGCTGCAGCTCTGGTATCAGTGGTTGTTTTCAGTCCATTCCCAGGCTGTGATCCAGCTCCATAGTTTGCAGTGAACCCAGTAGAATCCAGTTCTGTGTTTTCCCTCCTCCTCCCCGAGGTCACAGTGTGGAGGACAGGAAGTCAGTCAGATGTTGTTGGAGTGTTTCAGAGTGAATCCTCAGCTGCTGTCTGGACCATGAGCAGCAGACTGTGGAGGAGACTCCAGCAGGAGCTGAACCAGGCGTCTGCAGCCTCCCCAGGCTCCTGGACCTGGACCTGGATCGCCTCCTCCTCCTCCTCCTGCTGCAGACCCAGAGCCGGGCTGAGGTCTGAACCCTGCAGAGGACTGTCAGGGTCGAGCAGAGGGACCATGAACGTGTTCAACAGGGAGATGAAGAAGAGGCAGAAGAACTGGGCGGCGTCGCTGCAGGACGGACACCAGTACGACTACCTGAGGGACGAGGTGGGAAGGAGAGGATTCAGACTGTCAGAGTTTAACTGGAGTTAATGTGGAGGCATCAAAAGTCAAGATAAGGAAGGAAGCTGCTGTAAGAGAGACAGAACTGAAGTAAAAGAAAAGATTAAACTCACTCTGGTCATTTACATTAGATTTAACAACTTAACTCACATTAGAATGTGTTCAACATGAAACACAAGTAAAAACAAACTGTTACAGGTAAAAAATTAAAAGTATAATAATCTAAAATAAAAGTAAAAACAGTGAAGATGTGAACAGTCTAAAGAGCAGCAAGTTTACAAGATGATTTTATAACTTCCTTGAAGCTTTGACAGATCTTCAGGTTTTGTTTGCAGAAATCAGAAGATTTTAATGTTGAAAACTGTTCAGTGGTTAAATGATTGTTTCACCTGTGATTGATTTATTATGAAATATTTAATGAATATGAAGAGGTAATATCTGTATCAGCAGGTCAGACTCTTCTAACTCTAAATATGAATGTTCAGAGTGACGAGACACTGGAAACCTTTACATCCTGACAGGCTGACTGTGAGATAAATCATTTAAAGATTTAAATCCAAATTCACAAGAGTCTCAAGATTAAAAATGATCCAGATGGACCTTCTCTAAAGAGCACCAGAGAAAAACAAATCAGCTTAAACTCTGAGGATGAAAAAGATCAAATGAGTAAAGTTTGGTTTCCTTGTTGTCTGCAGGTCGGCGGTCGAGTGGCTGATCGGGTTTATGACATTGCGAGGTGAGTTCACGACGACAGAACGGGATCCATGGTTAAAAACAAAGTTCCTGATGCTCCGAACAGAGAGTCTGGACGTGTTTACCATCAGTCTCATATAAAGCAGCTGGATGTATAAATAATCTGCACTACCGGACACTCTATTAGGTACACCTGTTCAACTGCTCATTAACACAAATATCTAATCAGCCAATCACCATCTGTGGTTTACAAACAGAGAAAATATCCAGAGAGCAGCAGTTCTCTGGGTGAAAATACCAGAGGAGAAAGGTCAGACTGCTTCAAGCTGATAGGAAGGCAACAGTTACTCAGATAACCACTCGTTACAACCAACATCTGCAGGCGTAAACAAATCTATGCCACAAAGAATTAAAGCAGTTCTGAAAGAAAAACAGGGTCCAACCCAGTACCAGCAAGGTGTACCTAATGCAGAGGCCGACGAGTGTATCAATAAAGTTTGACTGATCGATTGATGGATTGATTGGCATCATTCTCTCTTCCTGTCGTCTCAGGACGTTTCCTCTGGCGTTGGACATCGGCGGTGGAAAAAGTCACATCGCGGAGCATTTAAGCAAAGTACAGTCTGATACCTACGTGTTCGTTTTAACTGACTGAGTTAAACTCTGAAACCACAGCTGCCTCTGTTTGTGTTTCAGGACGTCGTGGAGCGTTTGTTCCTGACAGACATCTCAGAGTCGACTCTGGTGAGAGCTGCAACACCATCAGAAAAACTCAGCTACCACTATAGCTATATTATATATACAGCTATATTTCTACTGATACACGATGCTAATGTACGTTCATGGTTCTGATCCTCAGAAACAGAGACGACAGACTGAGATCCCGACTCACTGCGTCCTGGCCGATGAGGAGTTTCTGCCGTTTAAAGAAAACACTTTCGACCTGGTGATGAGCAGCCTGAGGTGATTAATACAGTCAGTCAGTCTCAGGTCTGAAAGGACAATTCAACCATTAAAGGAACTTATTCTCAGTGTCTGACAACATGATGATAGGATTCCTACAGAGACAGATTAGTTTAACCAGAAACATCTCTATATATCACTACCAGACTCCATTGACAAAAACAGGGATTTTACAGGGCAGAACACAGGTTTCCTCCTTATTTCTGGTTGTGTGGACAAACTGGGGCTTGTAAACTCTTTTTAATCTGATGTTTGTTTTCTGATCCTTCAGCCTGCACTGGATAAACGACCTGCCTGGTGCCCTCCAACAGGTGAGACAGCAGAAACTCTCAGGCTTTTTCTAAATTTCAAGACGACTTTTGCTTTTATGAGTGGTTGTTTTCCTTCTATATACCGTCCACTAGAGGTCGTCAGCAACATTTAATTTGGTCCAAGTCCTTTTAAGGAGAAGTTAAAGGGCCTGAGTCATGAGTTAGACTTCTTATTTCACACAGGACATCTCCGTGTTAGTGTTTTGGTGTAGTTACTCTTGTTGGTCTGAAGCGAATGTGGCTCATTTGGAAAAAGTGAAAATACCACAGAGATCGAACCACACTCCCTCACTTAGTTTACAGCTGTAATGCAAAAGTTTGTAAGCAACAGAAACAGGAACAGGAACAGGAGGACAGATTTATCTGTTCTCACTTCAAACATCAACAGAAATCGTCAACTGTGGCTGAGTTTTAGACTCTGATGTCTCTGAACTCTTTTTCCAAACTGCATTTTTACCTGTTGCTCATTCTCATTCAAATGTTTATAAGAAAAATCAGACCTTACCTGGTTCAGACCCTGGTTTTCTCGCCTTAAACTCATGTGTCTGGACACTTTAACTCACTGTAACACCACCACTCCTCCTCTCAGATCCACCAGGTGCTGAAGCCAGACGGGGTGTTCATCGGGGCGATGGTGGGCGGGGAGACGCTGTACGAGCTCAGGTGTTCGCTCCAGCTCGCCGAGACCGAGAGAGAGGGAGGATTCTCCCCCCACGTCTCCCCCTACACCGCCGTCACCGACCTGGGCAACCTGCTGGGCCAGGCCGGCTTCAACATGCTGACCGTGGTGAGGAAACACACCGTCAGACCCGGACAGGCTGACTGAGATAAAACACACCGGAAGAAACACTAAATACGACCTCCCTCTGTTTGTGTTCCAGGACATCGACGACGTTCTGGTTCATTATCCAGGAATCATTGAAGTCATGACGGATTTACAAGGTGAAATGTCTGAGCCTCCGTTCATCTGCTGAATCTTTCACATCTGTTACTGTCTGGACCTGTTGGTGGTGTCAAACACAGGCTCTAAAATCACTTCTGTTCAAACTTACCTGAGCTTTTATTTCCACTGTGCAGGAATGGGTGAGAGTAACTGTGCTTGGAACAGGAGGTTGATGCTGCACAGAGACACCATTTTGGCTGCAGCAGCTATTTATAAAGGTGAGACTGTAAAAGAGAAGTGAAGCAGAACGATCACAAAGAGAAAACAACCACTGAGCGATATAAAACAAATATCAGATATTTCATATTATTTCATATCAGAGGATCTAATGTTAACAATATAACTATTAATAATGTTAGATTAGATAGATTATGACAGTCGTGGCTTTAAATTTGAGTCTTAACATGTTTTACTCATCACACAGATGTGCCCCTCCTCCTCCAGCCTCAGCTGTATTTCTGATACTTCTGTTTCCTTCGTCCTCATTTCTTCTTCTGTTTCTTTTTTTAAACCTGATCTGGTGCTTTTTGTTCATCAGAATCTACAGTGACGCATCAGACGAGCTGAAAACTTCCACTGGTGTTTGAACTCAGCTGGTTTAACTTCCCCTTTCTAGATGATTGAGTTCAGAACAGTGGGATCAGACCGTGGGGAAAGTGGAGGAAATAGGAACCTGGTTTTTTTCTGTTAATTGAACGAGTTGGTTTCTAAAACTCAAAAACATGTCGTCACCCTGCACCACACATCCTGGACCTTTCTTTGTACTCATCTCTAAACGACATCTCTGTTTGTTTGAACACGTTTCAGAGATGTACGGTAACGAGGACGGGTCTGTTCCCGCCACCTTCGAGATCCTCTACATGATTGGCTGGAAGCCTCACGAGTCACAGGTGAGACAGGTGTAACACCTGATGTCCAGATACAGATACAGGTTTAACACAGAGCTACTCAAGTGTTTTTGGTGATGAAACGTTTTTTATATCTTTTATTTTTTCATTGCTGTCTGAGGTTTAGACAGATGATTGACTGATTGATTGATTGATTAAGCAGTGGACAACATCCGACGCTCCACACTGACAGACGTCATCAGTGTATGGTCGCCCCAAAGGAAAAAACACATGCAAGAGAGAAAGCACAAACATTAAGGGAAACATGAAAAACACAGGCAAAAAGAGCCGTAATGTTCCAGATACTTTCATGTGTCCATCAGGTTTTATGTACCTTTATTATTTATTAAAAGAAAGTGACCATTTACATATAAATACATGCAAATAATCCGTCACTTTGTTGTGGACGTGATGTCTCTGTAAAGTCTTGAGTGAATTTCTTCAAATTTGGCACAAACGTTCACTTGGATTCAAAGATAAACTGAAGAGAATGTGTTGGTCAGAGGTCAAAGATCAAGGTCACTCCCTGCCTGGTTTCATCTGTCAGATTCAGGAGCAGAAGAAAAAACTGGATTCATCGTTTATAATGTTTGTTTTTTTTTCTTTCTCAGGCCAAACCAGCGAAGCGAGGCTCAGCCACCGCTTCTTTCGGGGAGTTGTCAAAGATCAGTCGACCAAACAACACAGACAAATCATAGATCTGTTTGAGCTGCTGCAGACTGTAAATAGTAGATGTTTAAATAAATCTATGTTTTGTAGCTGAGTTAAATTTAACTGTTGTGTTGCAATTTCCTCTGCAATAAAGTTGAGCAATGAAAACAGTATGTGAAACAGTCTTTCCTTTAACAGGAACTTCATTTGTAGTAACACCCAGCCACTGAGGCTTCAGAATAGAAGTTGACTCATTTATTCATGTGGCAGATGAAACTCAGTTCTCTGTTTTTACACTGCAGAATCAGAGAGACGGACAGATGTGGACGGTCAGTGGTTAACAGCTTTTTTGTTTTGGTGTTTGACAGGTCAGAGTTAACCAGCCATTTACACGCTTCATTTCCTCCTGTCACGTTTATTAGTCGGTTCCTCTCATATATAAAAAGACTCTGAGTCTTCATCCTGTCACAGCGAGGGTCCACAGGCTGCAGAGATGTTGCTTTACCTCTGCCTCCTCTTTGCTGGATGTCTCCATCACAGCTTCTCTGGTAAGAAAATCGAGTTTGTTGACCTTTTAACAGCGTTACATTAAGAGAGCTTGGCGTTCAGCTTTGACTTAAATCAGTCATTCTACAGATGTGCAAGATTATTAATCTGCCATGAAGGTTTTAAAGATTACTGATGTTTTCTATTAATGTTTCTGTAGAAAAGTGGCGTTAACCATAAAGCTTTAACTGAAAGATGCAGAACTGATGACCTGTTTGGGACGTACCCCGCCACTCGCCCAGCTGGGATCGGCTCCAGCTCGCCAACGACCCTTAAGGATGAGCGAAATGAAAACTAGTGAATTAAATTAAGTAAAATAAACATAACAATCATCACAACAAACGCAGTGAATCAGTTTTATATCCTGCAGCTGAAATCAGGAAGTATGATCTAGTTCTGTCTCGTCTTCATCACAAGAGATGGTTGGAAAAAAGTGTTAAACAGTGGTGGAAGAAGTAAAGGTGTTAAGGTTTAAGTCCTGCATTCAACATTCTACCTGAGTAGAAGTACAAAAGTATTACCAGTAAAATACTTTTTTTTAACCTTAAATGCTCAAGGTAAAACAAATTGCAGGACTTCAGGGATTCTCCTGGTCTAGTTTCAACGTTATCATTCTTATTAGTGAGTTCATATAAATCTGAAAACACCTGTGTGTGTGCAGAGCTTTTCATCTGTAATACTGCATCATACTGCTGTTGTTTTACTGCAGCTGTCAGATAAACGTTCAGTAAAATGTATTTGATTTTACTGTGAGATGAAGGAAGAAGTAACATAGACTGAAAATACTCTAGCAAAGTAAGAGTACCTCCAAACTGTACTTAAGTGCAGTAAAAATATGATATAAACACAAAACATTGCGTTTGAATATTTTTGACTTGTCATCATTAATGTGGTGTAGAACATTAAACATGGTATAATGTGTGTTTGCAGCTGTAAAACAGTTTCATTCATTTAAGGTTTATTGGATAAAATATAGTGTAAAGTATAAATACAAGAAGTTTCAGGTCAGTTTTCTTTAAAAGGATTAAAATTCCAGCAGAGGTCGCTGTCTTTGTATTTACTGACAGTGAACAGTTGGAGCACTGTGAGGAGACTCTCTGATCTCAGTGTGATGTGAATGTTCTGTGACATAAAGAGAATCAGTTTAAAACTCATCAAACATGTTCCCACTCTGCTGGTTTGAATCCGGGCAGTCTCAGCCTTATTGTCCATCTTGAGCTAATTAAGCTAATTTAACTTTTACCGCTGGTACTCGATCATGATTGGACCAAAACAGACACGTGACACGCGCAGTTGGAGGACAATAAAACAGGTGTAATGTGTAATATTTACATAATATACAGCTTGGCCTGACTTTAGCCAGAATAATAATTTAGCAACAAGTCCTCCAACCTATCAGGAGCTATGAGAGCTTCGTCGTCGTCATGGTAACAATAAACACGCAGTTAACGTTGTGGAACGTTCTCCCGCTGGAACGTCAATGTCCTCGTTCTTTACATTACGTCATCTACTTTGTTCCCGTCACAACAAAACGTAGCTGTGGGTCGTAATACGGTACTGCACTGACGAACTGTGGGCTCAGCTTAGATGTAGGTACAGCCAGAGGAAGAAGACAAGACTATGAGGAACAAGAACTTAATGATACTCTGCGTACCTACAGGTACAGTCCTGAGAACAAAACTCAAGTTTGGTAAAATGGTGTTAACACAGGAAACATCAGCTCATGATCAGGTCTCTGCAAAATCCAGTCCTTTATCCATCAAACCTGGATGGTTTAAAGTCCTTTCATACCTATAGGAGTACAACCGATCTCTCAACAACACTGGAGACACAGTCAGGACAACTGCAGTTCACTGGACTTGAAACAACCAAACTTTACAAAGCAGCATGGACTTGGTGATGTAACTGGGTCTAGTGTAGAACTACTGAACTTTGCTAGTTTTGATATGATTCAACATATTACTTGAGGTCTGTTGTTGTGTCTGTCGTCAGGTTACTGATTGTTAACATGTTCACACATGTAGCATTGAAGGTACATCTGAATGTGTTGTATGCAGCTTGCTAACCTTCCCCTTAATCCTGACACCTTCTGACTTCACATGGGACATGCAGTCAGTCCTAGAGGCCATCTTTGATTCAGCCATCTTGGTTCTAGTTCCTTAGTTTTACGTCATGCAGTTTAAGACAAAGGAAACTTCATAAATCAGCATTCTCTCCAGTCTCTGACTCCCCTCCAATAAACTGTTTCACCTACTTCACATGAATGTTTTTCAGAGGTTTCCTCAAAGTTTCTGATTGAAAGATTCAAACTGTCACTAACATCTAAACTCTGTTGTTCTGTAACGTCACCTGTTTGTGCTTCCTCTCACTGTGGAGTCGGTTTTGATCTTCTCACTCTGTTGCTCTGTTGTTATTGGTATTTTCATGTGAATAAATATATTAAACCTGTATGTGTTTTAACAGGGTTGTGGATAATTCTGTCATCTTTGTTTTTGGTGTTTAACAGTTTAAAAAGTGACGACAATGATGTGACGTGTTCTGTTCTGAGTCCAGTAATCTTCATAATGACCAGGTAAACTCTGTAAATACAAGTACAAATACAGCATTGTGAAATACTCCATTACAAGTAAAAGTCCTGCATTGAAAATGTTACATGTATGTAAGCATAGTCAGGAAAAAGTACTGAAGTATTAAAAGTACTGAAAACAGAACAATGTCTCCTGTCAGTGTTTAACTGTTCTTCATCAGATCATTAGATTATTATTACTGTTGGATTAATGTGTAAACAGTGTTTTACTGATAGTTGGTTGAGGTGGAGCTGAAACTACGGATGATTTTCACCATGAATTCAGATTATTTTCTCAGTTAATTGATGTTTCGTTTGTCAGGAAAAACTGAGAAATATTCATCACATTTAAGAACCACAGTGAAAGCTTCACATTGTAATTTAACACGAGGGAATGTCACTAATCTTCACTTTTGTGAAGCTGGAATTTTCTTAAGTTAACAAATCTTTTATTAAAATGGTTTTTATTACCTGTTAATTGACTGGATGAAAAAGCATTTCATCTCTAATTTTATTTATTGTCAGGTAAATTCATCTAAAATAAAATATAACAATCATATTTTGTGACCTTGTAGTGTGTTTTACATTCATCATTTTAAAGTGTTAAAGTGATGTTGATTAGTTTTTATGTGTTAAATAAAACAACGAAGGGTAGTTTGTTTGTTTTTTACTTTTTTTACTTTTACTTTTTATATATTTTAAAATTCTATTTGTTTTTCATTATTTATTGTTTTGTTCTTACTCAGGTTCAATAAAGTTTCATTTAGAAAAAACGTCACCGGCGGTCACGTGATGACGTTGCTATGACGGCGGCTTTTGTTTACATGTAGCAGAGCGCTCAGCTAGCTAACAGCTAACAGCTAGCTTTGGATTGAGGCTGTTCGTCGTCTCTGTGGAGGTTTGTGAAGCTGAACCTTTAACGATGGTGAGTTTAAACACTGACGCTGTGGAGCACGGTTAGCATGTGTTAGCTTAGCATCGGCCGGTTTAAAATGTGGTTTAATAAACGTTGTGTTCTCTGCAGCCTCCGAAGACTAAAGGCAAGAAGAAGGCCGGGAAGGGGAAGTCCCCTGCGGTGGTGGACGGTCTGTCCACGGAGGAGATGAGCAAGGACCAGGTCCGAGCTGCTGGACGATGCTAACAGAGCTAACGTTAGCCTGGAGAGGAGAGGTTTCCGGGATAAATTACTGTGAAACTCACTGCACAAAGTTAAACTAACTTTAACTTAGAAACACTGGTTCTGTTTAAACCGAACAGAACCAGGACCTGAACCCTGATGTTAGCTGTTAGCTGCTGACGGTGAAGCCATCAGAGGAACAGGTGCAGGATCATTTATGTCCATTTAAAAACATCAGACTTGTGTCTGAACTGAGTCTCAGATTCAGCTTTGGTTGTTAAAGGTTCAGTGAACTAGTTTCT
Organism: Lates japonicus; assembly: GCA_033238685.1. Classification (NCBI taxonomy): domain Eukaryota; kingdom Metazoa; phylum Chordata; class Actinopteri; family Centropomidae; genus Lates; species Lates japonicus. The sequence goes on along the minus strand of BRZM01000117.1, from coordinate 167,194 downwards.
GTTGTGATACTTCTCCTCTCTGTGACTTTCCAGACAATAAACCTACACTGAACAGTGTGTGTGTGAAGGCCAGTGACCTCTGACCGTGACCTCTGACCTTTCTGTGCCCTGCAGCTGGAGGAGCACATCATCCGCCTGCGGGAGGAGCTGGACCGGGAGCGCGAGGAGAGGAGCTACTTCCAGCTGGAGAGGGACAAGATCCAGACCTTCTGGGAGATCACCAAGAGGAACCTGGAGGAGGTGAAGGACGAGCTGAGGAACAGACGGAGGGAGAGGGAGGAGGCGGAGGAGCGCCATCGAGTGGAGATCAGTGTGAGACACATTTAAACACACTCTTCACCTTCTTTTAAAATCTATTTCACTGCAGTGTTTCATACATGAGTTTGAAGTTTTTAAATGATTCAGAGAGAATTAGAGAAACTACAGACACAAAGAGGAAATCAATGATCAACAGATGAATGAATACATGTGAGTTTACAGAGAGGAAGAGGAAGAAAGGTTTAACTGGAAGTTTAGGTCATTCATACAAACATGTTTTGTCAGAAGCTGTAAACTCATTTTTGACTTTAACAGATTCTTTTATTGAACAAAAAAAACCTGAATGTTGAATAAAATAACCTGCAACTTTGAAAGTTTCCCACATTTCACAGCTCTGCTCCTGCACAGCCTCGTATGTCCTGAACGTGATCAGATCTACTGTAAATATTTTAGATTCATCTGCTCCGTTTAGATTCTTTCAGTTCTTTTATTCTGAAACTTCCTGTTGAGCAGTGGGAGGTTTAAACCTGCAGGTCACGAGATAAAGAGATTTTTATGCTACAGAAAGTCTGTGGTAGATTTCTCTGGAAATAAAAACATGATCACACCTCAGACGTCGCCGACTCACCTGGTGTTTTCCAGGTTTACAAACAGAAGCTGAAGCACGTCCTGTCTGAGCAGCACAACACCGTCTCTGAGCTGAAGATGGACGACGTGGCCTCGGCCTCGCTCGTCCAGAACCAGCACACGGAGTCGGAGCTCGGCCTCCGGAGGAACATTCACGCCCTGGAGGCGGACTGCAGGGAGAAGAGGCTCCAGAACCAAAACTGCATCGAGGAGCTGAAACTGGTGAGTCTGGTTTGATCTTCACGCTCCGACTCGGTTTCATTTCTGTGAGAGAGAATCACAGACGCCTTCTGATTCTCCACAGAAACACCAGGTGGAGCTGATGGAGCTGACGAACGACTGCGACAGGAGGATCAGAGGTGAGTGGACCTGAGTCACTGTCGATCAGACTCGGTCCTGAACTCCTAACTTCACTTCTGTCGCCGTCTGAACAGAAATCGAGGTCAAATATCACAAGAAGATGCAGCTGACGATGGAGGCGGAGGGCAAGCGGCGGAAGGCGGAGGTCAACGAGCTGGAGGACCGGATGAAGAGTCGTGTGGTGGCTCTGATGCAGGAGAACGACAGAGCGCTGAGAGGAGCGGAGGAGTATTACTCTGCTGTTCAGAGCAAACTGCTGCTGGATCAGAAGCTGCTGAAGGTGAGAGACGCTCAGTCGTCAGGAGGCGGCGAGGCCCCGTCACTCAAACACCTCCACATCACCTGTGTGCCTGTGTCATGTGACCGTTTGGTCCAATCATGATCTACTGATCACACCTACAGAGGCTCTGTACAGGAGCTGTTACACGTCAGCTGTTACCTACAACTAAACACAACATCTAAATCCACAGTTTCCTCTGAGGGGTCTGTTCTGTGTCTGTGTGGTTTTATATCATTAATAATAATTAAACTGACAGGAGAGGACTCCGTTAGCTTCTCTGTCATCAGCAGCAGAGACACGTTTAAAGAAACTCTGATATTATGATGAAAACTGAAGCTAAAAGCACGAGTCAAACTCAGTACGTAACGTAAATAATGGACAAAGTACAGGTCGTTGTTGAATGTGCCGTGTTTTTCTTTGTGCAGGAGGAACTTGCGGAGGTGCAGAGGCAGCATGCTCGAGCAGACAAAGTGCTTTCAGCAGCTCAGCAGGAAAACAAACGTCTGCGTGAGTCTCTGCAGGAAGCTGAACAGAAACTGCCCGAGCTCCAGAAACAGCTGGAGGAGCACAACCAGGCCAGGACCAAGATGGCGGTGCGTTCACTGCACAGAACTCAGAGTGCATCGTGATCTTTACTGTAGTTGAATTCAATCTATGAACCTAATCAAACAAACTGTCCGACAGGCGGCGAGAGCTCGAGTGAAGGTCATGGAGAAGGAGCTGAGAGATCTGACGGTGGAGCACGAGCTGCTGCTGCAGGCGTTTGAAAAGGTAACGTCACTCTGTCAGGTGAGCTCCTCCTCCCTCTCGGCCCGGCGGGCGTTGACGTGAACGTTGTGATCAGGTTCAGCAGGAGCGAGACGAGCTGCTGAAGAAGCAGACGGAGGCCATCTTGGACCTGCAGCAGAGGAGCGGCCTGAAGGAGCTGCTGCTGGAGAGGAAGATGGCCGCTCTGACCGAGACTCTGGAGAAGAAGGAGGCTCAGCTCTGCGCCGCGCTGTCCGCCTCCACCGCTGAGCAAACGGCAGGAAGCAGCACCGCTAACAAACTCGAGGTGAGACCTCATGTCCAGCAGTTTTTATTCAGTCTGTCTTCAGTCCTTTAAATGATTTCTCAGGTGCAGGGTGTCAAAGTGTTTTTCTTGCAGGAGATCTTGGAGTCTAAACAAGTCACCATCAGCACCTTAAAGGAGGAACTGGCTCAAGAATCTAAGGTGATTTTCATTTATTCAAACTGTCTGATCACTGATCAACACTGTAATTCACCACTGAATGACCCGTGATCTGCAGGAGTACGACGACCTGCTGCAGACCTGCAGGGAGAGGCTGAAGGCTCTGGGCGTCCCTCAGCACGACTTCCCCCTCAGACCTGCAGAGCAGATCCTGAACGCACCGCTGCCCAAACACTGAACCAGCACTCAGCTGCTTCACCTGGAAACTTCTCCACCTCTCTCTCCTTTCATCTCTTCCTAAAGTCGCGAAGAAAATTAAACTGTAGATTTTCTATGTTTTGTATAAATTTATCCTGTTTTTAAATTGTTGCTGGTGACGACAGATGAATCACAACAATAAAATTATTTTTGACTGGAGACATTTTAATTTGTCTGCGTTCATTTACGTCTTTGCTTAAGTTAAATTAGTTTAATTTAAACCAAAGAAAAAAAAATTGCTAAACAAAAAAATTCAACAGTTTGAAAAAAAAACCCTGTAACATTAAACCATTGAAGGTGAACTTATTCAATCGTATCTCAGACTAGCTGTTGTTAGCAACAGTTGATAACAATGCTCTACAAACAAACTTCTGACTAGGAACTCAGAAATCCAGACTTCTGAGTTCAACTGGAATGCACCATTCATTATTATATGATTAGGCCAAACCTAAAGGAGCTATACGTAAGTTTTTGCTATCGCTACATAGCTAACATTAGCATTAACAGCCGTTTACTCACCAGTCAAGAGGAAACGTGAGTTCAGCCTCAAATTCAGTCCAGAGGTAGAAAACAACGTTAACTCTTGTTTTGCTTCTAATTCTGTCACTTTTCTTCTACCATAGTTAGCATGCTAACCAGCTAGCCCTGTCACAACTGACCTGTCTCCTTTTTTCTGTGATTTTGCCTCTTTTCAATCTGAAAACAAGAAAAAAAATGCACAGTACAATTTAAAGTCGTTTCTTGGCCAATCAGCAGCGACTTCCTGAAGTCTTGTTACTGTTCCAGCCAAAAAGAAGTCAAACAAATAACAAATAACATCACAAGCTAAGCTATGCTAAGCTAAGCAGCTGCTGGCAGTAGCTTTGTACTGTATATAGCACACAATCCTCTCCTCTAACTCTGCAAGAAAAAATAAAGTTAGTGTTGATCAGCAGGTATGAAAACACACACAGTCTGAAAACTCTGGTTCATTCCCTTTACTGACATTCAATGCCAACAGTTTACATTTCATACAAGCATCATATAGAAAACTATGCACATTAATATTTACATTGTATTTACACACACACAGTTTATGGCTTATGAAAGAAGCAGTCAGTGGTTCATGTCCAAACACATTCGAATGAAAGTCGAGTGGTTTTAGGTCCAAACCTGTTTAACTGAGTCTCTGCTGGAAACGTGGAAGACTTTAAAACCTGTTAGCTGCTGAGACAGAGGACTGAGGTGGTTTAACTCTGCGACTGGTTCCTTTAAATATATGATTATTTCAGAGGTTACACACAGTTTACGCTACATTTGGATGGAGTCACAGTGAAGAACAACAACAGTCTGTGTTTTAACCTCTGCTGATGGTTTCAGACGCTCTCAGTTTATTTCTTGCGTTGTGTTTTAATGTTATTACTGCGACTAGCTGCCTCTTCTCATGTCAGTCAGCTGTGGCACATGGTGGAAAAGTTTCACAAACCACAAACATTTAACTCTGAACAGTCATATTTTCTGGTTTCCAGAGAGCTACTTTATTTCTAAACTGAAAACGTCCGTATAAAGAGATCATGAGATTTGGGCATCAAGGTTTCTGCCCTCAGTGATTTGTAAACTCATCTATAAAATATCAGAAATGAGAGAAAAATGCCCCGGGTAAAGTCTTCACACCCACAGATATTGATTCTAAATGAAGAAAAACAATGAATCTTGACGTATAAGAAGCTGAAACAGGTGATGTTTTGGCATTTTTGTTTGATAAATGCTGTTTAATTAATCAACTAATTGTTCCAGCAGCAGATCAAACTCTGTGATTGGTGGTTTTAAACTTTCTCCAGTGAACTGCATGGGGAATCGAACCCCCAACCCCGGCAGTGTTAATGTTTGGTTCTACCTTTAGCATTGCACATCTGTCACTACATGAAGAAGTTAAATATCATAGCTGCGTGTAGATATATTAAATAGAGCTGTTTATTGCCTGAATGTGCTGAATGCCTTTGAGTCTAATAAAGTGTTTGTTTCCATTGACAAACAGTTCTCGTGTTACAGTTACATTATTCTGTGGATATACTGTGACTCTTTAAACAGAGCTCTGAATTTCCTACTTTAACATTCATGACTTCCACGTGGACGAAGAGCTGAACAGAACCAGGTTTGAGATCTTCGTCTCACAGGATGACGGGAGGTTGGAGAGGAAACTGACCTGCAAGTTTTTCCCTCCTTTGACCTTCTGAGGCGATTCTCGGGAAAAGGCACCGAGCAGTTTTGTTTTGTTTTGGTTTGGAGTTTGGATCGGAGTCAGCCGGTGCCGTGGCTGCTGTGCTCGAAGACGCCCTTCTTAAAGAACGGCGAGAACTCACAGATGGCGCGTTTGGACAGATGGAAACCGCCGTCGGCGTCGGTTCTGAGAGGAGAGCTCGAGGACGACAGCATCACCCGGAACAAGTTCCTCAGATAACGCTATAAAAAAACAACAACAACAACAGCACACAGTGACCTTCCTCCTCCAGGATTCACTTCTTTCTTTTATGTGTGAATAAAAACTGTGGTGAAATGTCCTGCCTCCAGGTGATTCCGGCGTTCAGTGACCATCCGTTCGTCTCGGTTTCCAAACAGTTTCTTCGGAGGGAACTCGAGAGCTGCCAGCTGAAACACAAAGACATAAACTTCCAGACAAAGTCCAACACTCAACACTCTGAACTCTGAGTCGATCAAACCGTCTCACCTCTGGATATTTTAATTTGAGGCTCTTGTGCATTTCCCGGAAGCGACTGTAACGTCTGAACACCGCCCACGTCTCGTCCATCACAGTGATCTGATGGAGGAGAGAAGATGGATGCAGGAAAAGACTGACGCACAAAAAGGACGACTGGATAAATAAAGATGCAGGCTGTTCCTCTAGTCATAACCCAGATCTGATATTTTCATCAGTGTAGAACTCGGGACCCAGTTTCTGCTGATTCTCATCAACATTTATGGTCGAATCTGAACCTGATAAATTCCCTTTCACAGGCAAAGAGGAATTTGTGGCATTTTGAGGGTTGAGTTAATACGAACGAAATGTACAAATTTACTAAATTAAGCCTTGAAGCATGAACCTGATTATCCAAACATGTAAAACTGATGTTTTAAAATCTAACTACTTAAATTTGGTTGACTTTACATCACTACCATCAACTAACCTAACAAACTGTAGGCAAACAAGTTATAACTATAACAAGGAGCCTCAGAAAAACATACATTTTCACAAAGCTGAAAACAGGCTTTTATTTATCTGAAGAAGTGTGAGAATTTTCTCAACCTTTAAAGGAGCATTTAATCCTGCAGTTTATATGAAAAATTAAAATCACCAAACTTATAGATCCATTGCTTTTGACTGGACAGGAAGGTTATGAAAAATGTAAGCTGAAATGTAATGAGTAACTACAGCTGTCAGACAAATAGTGGAGTGAGAAATGAAAATGGAGTAGATGTGTCAAGTTGCACAACATGGAAATAACAAGTGACTCAAATTTATAAATAAGTACAGTACTTGAGTAAATGTACGTAAGTTACATTCCACAGCTGCACATGAGAAGGACGGACAGGTGAGAAAGTGAATGAGCAAAACAGAGAGAAGAATGAACTCACCTTCACCTCGAACTCAAAGTGCTCGTCCTTCCCCTGCCCGCGGAGAACATAACGAGGAATGCTAATTTTAACGGGCTCCTGGAGGCCATCGCCACTCATCCCGAGAGGACGAGAGACCAAGTGCTGCAGAGGAAGACATCGATAGAAAGGAAGAAAAACAGGAGAGGAGTGTAAGAGTAAAGGGTTGAATCAGAAAAAAATACAATAATTGTCATGAATTAACTTCTGAGCTTGATCTCAGAAGAAACAGAGACACATTCACACGATAAGAATCATATAAAGTTCAATCTTTATTATTCTGTTTACACAATAACTGTGAAATTATAAGGCACATGTATTAATTATTCCTAACGGAGCGTATTTTATTTGTAATCATTTAACATCATCACTCCCATCAATCCTCCCATTTTCTTCAAGTCATGAGATTACAATGCAGCTCAAAAGTGACATTAACGTTCTTCTCCTTTTGATGAATAACCATAAGATCAAGAATTCAAAAACAAGAATAAACAAGAATCATCAACAGGACTAAAATAGGAAAAAAGACATTTAATTTTAATAAATACAAAGAAACTTTTTTATCTTCAATCAGTATTTTCATCCATTCATTATGACTTCATAGAAGAGATTACAGTGAATACATGCCAACATGATCTGTGCTTCTGGCCAAATCATACAATTACATAAACAGAAAAGTTTTAAAAAGTTTTAAAACATTTAAAAAGCACTTTCACATCTGTTTTACACAATAACAAATCACCTTTCCAGACAATATTTCTGAACTTTTTTTTAACACATCCTGAAACAAATGAGGTGTCTGATAATTTCTTTCCAAGAGAAATGAGAATGAAATACTTGGACACTGGTAAGTAAACTGCATTCATACATGAATTCAAGTAGAGTCCACCATTAAGTGTGTAACTCATGTACACAGGTGGTTAATCAACATCACAGCTTCTGAGGTACAACCAAAGCAAAGTTTCCAGGAATCACACTCATGACTGTGATCAGAGTTGGAGGGCACTTCAGCAGAGCCGAGCTCCAGCTCCACCTTCCTCTGTTGAGATTGTGGTTTGTGAGTTGTAAACATGATCTCTACCACCAGGCAGTTGTCATTCTGCCTCACAAGCAGACACCTGATGTCTGATCGCTTACGGAGTTCGAGTCCCTGAAATTGGGGGTGTACAGGGATCAGGCTAGAGCCCCGCGGCGCCGGGTGAAAGACGCCATCCTCCTGGAGAAGAGCTACGTGAGTGTCGGTCATGAGGAACTGGAAGATGGTGTCCTGATGCACTCGGGTGGAGTTCTTGACCTTGACACTGGTGTAGAGCAGAGGACAAACATCAGCCAGGGAAGGTTTGCCAGGACCATCTATGTTCCCGTGGACAATGTAGAGCAAGTCTGCGAGGACTCGCTTGAACCTGGAGGTGACGTGAAGACCTCTGTCCAGGAAAATGTCAGGAACACTTGACGTCCAGTCCAGAGAGAGGACCATGAGGTCATCAGAGAGTAACGGGTGACTTTCAGTCCCTTCAGAGAACTTTTCAGGAGCCAGAGTCTTCAACAAAGCCTTACAGAACTCCTGGGTGAGCTCTTTGCTGTGGGTGAAGACGGCCAAGACGGCGTCTTCGGTGCAGCCGATTAGACGAACATGCTGCCCCGCCAAACCAATCTGGACCTTCTTGATTTCAAGGAGATTAAAATGATGAGAAATAGCCAAGGTGTCTTCAGAGTCTGTGCCAGCTGAGACTATAATTATGTCCTTTTCTGACAAAAGCAAGCACCCAGGGTTTGGGATGGGTTGCTTAGTGCTGGCTGTTTTGAGCCAGAAGATACAAAGAAGTTTGCCAACTTGCATTTGAGGAGAAAGAGATTCCAACTTGTCTGTGATCTCCCGGGATGAAAATGTCTGTAGCTGAGACAAGGCTGGTGGCAGCTCAACCAGCCTCTGATGAAACACTTCAGGACTGGTGTTTTTGAAAGAGGACACAGATCCCACGGGCCATCCTGAGATACCCGGAATCACAGAAATGCCGGTATTCTGCGGCAGATTAAGGGCACAATCCCTTGACAAATCAACCAAACGGACCTTGTTTTCTATGTGCACGCAGGGTTCTGGCTGTGGTTTCAGCTGCACTCGATGAATCAGTGGCAGTTCTTTGGACATCATGGTCACATAATGAGAGAGTACAATCTTCATTTCACCCACTCCAACATTTTGAATGATGTCCCGTGTGCCCTGTAGCCTTCTACCAGCATCTTTGTACGCTTCGGACAGTTTTCCAGCAAAATATCCCAAAGCATAGCTCCTGTTGGCTGCCACTTTCTCAGCTTTTGTCTCTGTCTCTTCTTTTATTTGATTATTAACAGACTCCTCAGACTTCTGCTTAGATGTGTCAACATTGACAGAGTTCTGCGACTCTGACAAATAATCACCAGACAGCTCTGCATCTTCTACAACCCCTGTGTCACATGCTTGGTGTTTGACTTTTTCCTTTGAGTAAGAATTAGAGCATTCATTCACAAGCAACTTTTTCACTCCACCTCCAACCTTTTTAACGTCATCAGGAACACAGTGGGCAGAATCGTTTCTTCTGTTATCAGTGATATTCTCGTTTTCATCGAATCTGTTGTTCTTGTTTGTCAAGTTGATGCAAATTAACTTGTCCTGTCCAGTGCCACGACAATCAGCTTCTCCTAGAGGAATATTCACTCTTCCTTGCCACCTTGAGTATTTGCCACCATCTTTGTCAGGCACTTCTTTTTCAATCAAGACCTCAGCTGTGGATTCTAGTTTATTTTCTCTTTGAAGCTTTAAGAGGATGTTTTCTTCTGATGTGGTTTCCTCGACCTTAGGAGGAACGTATGCCTCAAGCTCCGTTGCAGGCAGGAAGCTAGACCACAACTCGCAGGTTCTCTGTGTGCACAAGGGGGGAGTCCATGACTACATCGTCAAGAAGGACGTCAAGGCTCTTTGAATTAAACTCAAGTCCTTAATTCACCCCAATGAGAATTACAGTTCCTCAATCACCAGGTGCACAGGTGGGTCTTAAGTGATTCAAATTTAACAGTGTTAAGAGGTCTGACATGCAAATTAAGATGCCAAGTGTACAAAAATATTCTGAACTTCTTTATGAAAATTTCAAATTCCAATCAAACGTTGGGCAAAGCAGCATTTGCAAATTATTCTTATGACTAACCCCTTCTTGGTGACAAGATGGGTGGTGTTTCTACTATTCCTAAATATTGTTTTTAAGCTTCTGGTTCATGCCCCACACATGTTGCATCTTATGTCATTGAAAAAAGTCAAAGTGCAAATACTGTTTTACCTTTGCTTGATTCTGCACTATTTGAAAATAAAGGACTGCAACCTGAAATACTACATTTTGTCTGTTAGTTACTTTCCATGCAATGGTTTGTTAACATCTTAAAGTGGAGAATGAGCTTCCTTTCCTTTTTGTCTTTGTCAAAATAAAAGTCAAACCAAACTGGAATGACTGATGATTTTAACTATAAAACAGAATGTGTTTGTGTTTGGCAACTCTGAAGATTTAAAATGGAAACCCATTCACCATTTCCTTTAAAATTATATTTAATATCTAAAATTATGAGGAATCGTGTTCTTACATAGTTTACAACTGAACGATAACAAGCACATTAATATAAACACAAAGATACAGAACCACTGCTTTTTAAAAAGTGGAGTACAGATTTTTTATGATTGATTATTCAACTGGAATAAAAAAATAATAAGATACAGGACTTACCTCATATTTAAGCCTCCTTGGATTAATGTTTTGCAACTTTTCATCATCCTGTAAAGACTAAACATCAACAGATGATGTCAGTGTAATCAAATATTAAATATAACTGAGTTGGATATTATTAATCAGCATTTTTTAAATAATTGAAAGTTATAATTCTTCTACATGATGAAAAGAAAAATGGACCAATTAAACAAAACTGGGATAAATAAAAATCAAGGCGGTGAAGAGGCCAGTGGAAAGAACAACAAACCAAACTGACTGATAGAGTTGATCCATAACCACACTGGGGGAAATCATGCAGATTACAGAGGAGGGAAAGTCTGATTGTGACATAAGGAGCAGGTGGATCCTGGTCTTACCTCATCTGTTAATCTAACAGAGCTACAGTCGCTAACTTCCTCCTCCTCCTGCAGGGTTAAAGAGCTAAATATCAGTTCTACACAGAGAAGATGCCTTTTTTCTTCACAACCTGTCACTGGACCTGGTGGATTTATGCGTTTACACTTTACTTTTAGAGGCTGAGTGTGAATTTTAGATTTTACAGTGGAGATGAACCTCCACATGACTAAAGTATAAAAACCTACCAGCTACAGCCACAACTGGTCAGACCTTTTATAGAAGCAGTGAGTTAGTGTGAATGACTCCTTTATTTGTTTGAACAGGTCACGGTCTTGACTATTATTAACGTGTAAACTTATATTTCAGACGTTATAGATTTCTTTTCTCTTGATAACTGTAAATTGAACTCAAGCAATCAGTGATAAATGGTTATTTTCTCAATAAAATGTCATAATGTTACAGTTTCCGAGGTATTGTCCAAAACCCAAAGATATTCAGTTTACTAACGCAGGACAAAGGATCAAATTCTTCTTTCAGAAGCTCAAACACGTAAATGTTTGGCTTAAAAAAATGTTAATTATCAAAACAGTCGTCGATTAATTTTCTGTCGAACGACTAATCAATTAATTTGACTAACTGCTGCAGCTCTACTGATCACAATTATTGTTCTAGAGCAAAAACCTCACAACTGGAGAAAGCAGTGACATCCTCAAATTGGAGAAACTGGAACCAGAAACCAATGCAGCATTTCTGCTTTAACTATGACTTTAAACTTTAAACAGCAGCTGGATGCGCTGAACAAGTGAAGGTCTGTACACGCAACAGCAGGAGCTTAATAAAACCTGACAGGTTAAATAAACTGACAGAGCGATGACCTGTGACATGTTTCTTACCCTGAGAGATTCACAGGACTCAGACAGATCCATGTTGCTGCTGCCGTTCAGAAGGTTCATCTTACGTAAGCGTCGCTGCACCTCCTCCTCAATGTACGCGTTTATCCTGTCACGAAGGACGACGGAGAACCAACATCAGAAATAACAAACTAATTAATGAGAAATTAAAGAGTTCAGTCACAGTACCAGAGTACTGATTTAACTGTGGGCAGTATCTTCCAACTAATTTTCTGGAAACTTTTCTCTGATTTCGTGACAATTAGCACCAAACTGAGTTGACCTTTCTTGGAAATTAAAGGGAAATATCAGCAGTTTTTTTGGAAATTATGAGGAAAACTTCCAAGAAATTAGCAGGAAAATTCTGGACCTGTAAAATGAAGTGTTCCTGCAGACTCCTGTGAGATCTCGGACACAAACAGAAGCTGTTTTTCTGCAGTAAAAACCAGATTTTGAAGGCGTACCTGTCGTCTGACAGCGGCAGCAGTGTGTTCAGACTCTGGATGTGGCTGACTGGAGAGCTGGTTTTCTCGTCGTTGCTGATGGAGTGAGTCCTGTTGTTTTCTTCCCCTTCGCTGATCCTCTGCCTCAGCTTCTGGATCTCCCGCTCCACTCTGGACAGAAAGGAAAGA
>BRZM01000117.1:10000-150000 GCA_033238685.1 Lates japonicus | reverse complement strand
AGCTCTCACTCAGCGACACACTTTTTATTCAGCTGTCATCTTTTAATCTGTTCTGAAGGTAACTTAAAGGGATGTTCAAGTTTTTAATTCTGCTCCTGCAATAAAGAATTGAATGATTAAGACAGACAGCAGGAGGAGCTCAGGTTTGTTTATCGTCTGAACATCCCTCTGCAGCAGTGTTTACCTGGTTGCCCTGAACCAGCAGCGCCTTCAGTCGGGCGATCTCCGCCCGCAGCTCTCTGATCAGCCTGACGTTGGAGTCCTCGTTGATGGTCGGCTTGTTGATGATGTTCTTGGCTCGGTTGGCGTAGCGCAGAGTGCTCAGGGTCTCGCCGTAGTTCACGTCAGCGGGGGAAACGGCTGCGAACAGAGTTACATCTTATACTTTCTGATTCTATTGATACAATACTCAGACATGATGAGAGGGTTGTTGTGCGTCTCACTGGCGATCATGATGGTCTTGGAGTTGCCGCCCAGACTGTCCTTCAGCAGCCACGTCAGCACCGAGTCTCTGTAGGGAACAAACACCGACTTCTTCTTCAGGTTGGTGTTGACGGCGTCCTGCGTCATGTCGGCTGCAGAGGAAGAGGAAACGCAGCAGAGCAGTTACACACTGAGTCTCAGTCTGTAAACACATGAAGAAGACCGAGCGTTTCTGACCCAGAGCGGAGATGACGTTTCCCAGCGTGACCAGCGACTTGTTGATGTTTCCTCCTTCTTTCAGTCGGACGCCGGTGGCTCCGGTGGCGTCTGCTCGCTCGCTGCCGGCCAGATCCACCAGGTGGATCTTACTGACGGTTTCACTCGGCATCTCTGCGTCGAACTTGGCCTGAACACACAGATCGACACGTATTTATTCAGACCGTTCTCTGCAGAGAAGACCTCCTGTCTGAGCTGCACGTGACCCACCTGTGTGAAGTTGATGGTGAAGATGGCGTGCGAGCGGCTGCTGACGTCGTTCATGCCCGTGCTGGCCGTGGTGCGGTTGATGTTTCCGGCCTCCATCAGCTCCTCCACGTCGCTGTAGTTCTGCACCAGGTGTTTGGACAGATCTAGGATCAGGACACAGACGGCAAAGTGAGGGGGTTTCACGTTAAGAAGGTTCATCAGTCGCTCAGACTTGGAGCGAACGGTGACTTGAACTCAGACCCTGGAGTGGACTTTACCTTCTACATACGGTCCGTCCTTGGGGTGCTCCCGGACTCTCAGGTTGTAGGTCTGAGTGGATTTCCTCCTCAGCAGGTCTCTGACTCTCTCGTTGTAAATCTCCAAGTAGCTGAAGACACAAACGAGAGAAAACACGACTTGAGCGTCAGTTCACTGCTCAGGATCTCACTTCTCTTTCACTTAAAGAGGCTTTGCAGTACTGTCTGCAGATGTTAACATCTGTTCATTAACCACAGTCTGGAGTCTGCTCTCACCTGACTTCTGTACGAAACGAAGCTTCATCCCATCGTGTCGCCTCAGAGATTCGACTGAACAAACCTTCACAGATCCTCGGGATCAAACCTGCGTCGCCCTGAAACGAGACGTCAAACGCAGCGAGGGGGATTCAGAACGAGAGGAGGAGGAAAACTGGACAGAATCACAGCTTTCATCCTTCTCTTCAGTCTGTGGTTTGTTCTCTGTGTTTTCTCCTGTAAAGTGTTTCTCAGCTCTGTTCAGTGAATAAATGTTTACTCTGAGGAACCGGCCTGAAGTCTTATCGGCCGTCCAGCTGATAATCCATCTGATAATCCAGCTCACAGCCGAGCACAGATAAGATGTCTCCTCACCTCCTTCACATCCAACACAGAACTCCACATGAACAGATGGTGACCTTTGACACAGGACTGAACCTGAGATCATGAGCTCCGGACTTTTGCAGTTAAAACCTCAAACCTGACCGCATGAATCAAGGTTAGAAAAGAACCGATGACCTGCCTGAACAGCAAGAAAACCAGAGTGTTTTAACACCAATCACCGCAGAGCGGTGGTCGTCCTCGACAGATTACACCTCATACAGTTCAGTTTACATTCCTCATGTTGAGAACTGCTGTCCACTGGAAAATCTGCCTAATAACTCGTCTGTAGTGTGACGAGGAAAACTCTGTGCAGTGTTGATCAACAAGCGTGAACCTGGCAATCAGTACCAGACTCCATTGACAAAAACAGGAATTTTACTGGGAGCTGCTGGAATACCACTGCCTCCATCTGTTAGTGTGTTTGTGTTACTGTGTGACTTTGAGTGGTGGAAGAAGTAATCAGATACTTTACTAAGATAAGTAAAAGTACCACACAGTAACACAAACACACTAACAGATGGAGGCAGTGGTATTCCAGATATATAGAGATGTTTCTGGATCTTTCTCTTTAATAAAAAGCTCTGTCTCTGTAGGAATCCTGTCATAATGTTGTCAGACAGTTGGATCTTAACATTTGTGTTCAGAACATTAGAAAACCTAAACTCTGCTCGGTTTGAGGATCATCTGGTGTTTCAGGATGAAAACTCACACAAAACACAACGCCACAGAACTGCAGATTTAACCTTTTGCCAAAAAATGTGAAAAGACGCCTGATGAATGTTGGCAGCACGTCCTGTGGTCGGATGAAACCAAAATAAATCAGTGTGTTTGGAAACGATCTGGACCAACAGAGTGAAACATGGAGGAGGGAGAGGAGGTGTTCATGAAGGCTGAATGAAGATATCGAACATGTGCAGCTTTAAACACAGGGAGCATACGTCCAATAATCAAACAGTCCTTCACTGACGGCTTCAGACAGATCTATAACCTGTCTGAGCCTTATCACTGTGGAGATAAGAGCATGTGCAGTCTGAGTGTCAAACGTGTCTCACTGGATTTCCCATCATGGTGTAGCTCTTCCCCGAGCCCGTCTGACCGTAGGCGAAGACACAGGCATTGTAGCCCTCGAACGCCGCCTTCAGCACGTCGGAGCCCAGGTCTCTGAAAACCTGAGGGGGAAAACAGAAAATCAAAGACTCTGACTGTGAGAGTTCCTCTGATCCTCAACACATCAGCCAGACAAACAGTCACCCTCTGAACACAAACTTTAAATCAAAGGTCACATGATCACTCTTTTCTCTGTCCTGTCAGTTCAGACACTTTCAATGACTCGTGTCCAGTCTGCACTTTATATTAGCTGCTAAGCTAATGAGCTATGAGCTGCTAATGGACTTTCATTGTTTTTTTAAGCAGTGACAATAAAGCTTTATTTCAGTCAGTGTTACAGAGACATAGAAACCAGTTTTTTTACCTTCTCCTGAGAGACGAAGGTGGAGCTTTTACAGTCGGACGAGTCATAGGAGAAGTCGTACGTGAAGGTTTTGGTTCGATCTCTCATCGAGTCTCCGGAGACGCCGTCGGGGATCTGAGGAACCAGAGCAGGAAACATGAAGAACCTGAAGAGCTGAGATGGTTTCACAGCTCAGGTGAAAAATAAAACTCACCTTCAGGTTGGTGATGGAGGTTTTGTTTCCTTCCATCTTGATGATGCATTTCGCCGTCAAGTCTTTTTCCCTGTAACAGAAAAGTCTTTATTTTCCAGACTCTGATTGTTTCTCCTGTGGAGAGTTAACTTGTCTGCAGCCACAGAGACATGCAGCTGAATATTAGAGGCTGTGTTATAACTGGATTATTATTGTTTTAATATCATGTAAAACCTTTAACGTCCAGTTCTGACTCATGTCTTTCTAACTGCAGTGACTCGTCTTTTTACCAGAGACGACAGCGATCAATCATTATCAATATCGATCAGTCCACATCTCATCCACCCGTCAGATACAGGACGTTAACATGGAGAACAAACCAGGTGAATAAACATCATGTACACTTCCTGAACCTCAGTGTTTTTGATTCTCTCACTCTGAGTAAACGTCACAGTTACTCGTCTGATACTTTCATCAGTATTTCTGGAACAGATCTGTGCAGGAACTGACTTTAAAAACTGTCCTGCTGTTTTCTGCTCTGCCTTCACAAAACCTCTCCAATCCTCCCAGGTGCTCAGGTTGATTCCAAGGAACAAATGAAACTGATAAATCCCTGTTCAACCTCCTTATTAATCCATTCTGTACAATCAGAACCAGAACACTGAGGTGGTCAGGACCTCAGAGGGTTCACCATCAACACAAACATCGTCCGTCACAGCTTCTTCTTCAAATCCTGTTTTCTTCCACAGAAACATTCATTTATCATAATGTGAGAAGAAGAAAAGTAAATTCTCAGGAAGCAGAGAAACTTTCAGTGTTCCTTCACTAGTTTTCTTTAAAAAATGACAAACTGTGAATTAATTATCTGAACAGCTGCTAATTATTAATTATGGACTAATCAGGTGATCAACTCAGTTCAACCTGAGTTTATAGACAGTGACAGGACGACTCTGAGCTTCATTCATCCTCTCACTCTGAATGGTTTTTATTCTGCAGACAAACCTGTCTGACACCAATAAAAGCCACATGACTGAGCCTGGCTCTCTCATCCTGTTTGTTCAGTGAAGTCTAATCTTCTGTCTCCACCCGCTTTGTTCTCATCGACATCGTCCTCAGAGTCTGACACAGAAAAGTCTGAGACGTCTCTGACGCTCAGGTTTCTGAGTCTGGAAGTGTCTGTTATCAATAACACAATAACTCCACAACAGCTTACATAACTCAGCTCTCATTATGAGCCTGTCATATAACAGGATCCGGTTCAACAGGAGAACAGTCAGACACTGTGACAAAGGTCATCACAGTTCACTTTGATTCATTTTATTCAGGAGTTCATGGTTTGATGTCATTTTCCTTTGTTTCTATTCTAAACACAGAAACAGGCAGATATGAACGTTTCACAGAGGCTGAGAAAATCATTTAAACTGTCAACTTAATGATGAATGAACTGATCAGTTCTGCTATAATTGATCTACTTTAATAACATACTGATGGATCAAAACACAGAAATGATTAGTCAGCTGTTTGTTCTGTCTGGATAAACATTTACATTTAAGAAGCAGAAACAACAGGATTCATGTTTCACAGATTATTAAATGAATGAATCAGCTGCAGCTCCGGACATAACTGCAGAAACAAAGTCTCTCAGGAACAGGTTTCATGTTTCTGTTCAGCAGAAACACCTGTGCTGCCTCTCAGGTACAGACAGGTGAGGATATGTCGTCAGTGTTTAAATCACTGTTGTTTCACATTAAACCACCTGCACTCACACACCTGACTGAACAGACACTCCGCGGCTCAGAGGCTGAAAACACTCACTTTAAATAAAAAAACCTCTGAGGACTTTAAACTGAGTCTGAGTCCGTTTTAATGGGATTTAACCAGCAGCTACATCTGGACGAGCCTGTTAGCATCACACAGCAACGACACTTTACCATTTAAACTACAGAAACTGGACCTAAACAGATAAATAACCGTTTATTAAATGTCCTGAACTCACCGCCTGTTCATGGGCCTGACCCGGACAGCCACCCGAACCGATGCCATCGCACATCCCGCTGTTGTCCGCCCAGTGCAGCCAGTCGCTCCGACACTTAGCAGCTAGCCGTTAGCAGTTAGCCTCCCGGTCAGCGGCGCTGCCTTATAACGGCTAATCAGCTAACGGGCTAGCCGGCTAGCAGGAGCCGCGGCGGGATAGAGAGGGGCAAAAGTCGCAGAGATAACCGAGCGACTGTACACTGAACTGAACAGATAGTGACGGGTCGGGGAGCTGTGGGGTGTGAGGAAGGGGGGAGGAGGCGAGAAGGTCGCCGCCGGTGGACAGACGTTATCGTGGTCCGGTGACGCCGCGTCGCTGTCCCGGTGTGGACCGGCTCTCATCCATGGTTACTATTGATTAGCCGTTAGCTGTTAGCCTCCGAGCTAACTCCCACATGACAAAGGAGAAGCGTCAGCTGATACAAATATTATCTTTAGACATGAGCGGAGGAAAGGAGGAGACTGAAGTCTGACAGAGCAGGCGCCGGAGAAACACATGTTCACATAAAGATTTTATCAATAAAACATGTTATTAATTTTACCTTTAAATATGCCTTTATAAATAAGATAAAACATGAGCGATGTACAGTTGAAAATTCAGATTCGTGATAGCAGTACATTCATGAAATAATTTGGATTCTGATAAAAAATATGAGAATATTTTAAATAATCTTCCAAGAATGTGAGAATATTAAACCAGCATGTAGTTCCCCTCCTGACCTGCCGGGGGCGCTGCAGGTCAGACGGCGTTAAAGCAGCAGCAGGTTTTTACCGGCGCCACAGTGAGTTTCCGGTTTTACATGAGCGGAGAGAGTGGAGAGGAGGTGAGTTTAATGTTTATGTCGCGTTTTCTTTTACTCACCAACCTGCGGGTTGAGTCCGGAGCTGGACTAGACTTTAACGGCTCAGGTTCGAGTAAAGATCACTGTCGTAAGAAGCAGCGATAACGGTTATCCTGAACGCTAGCTGCCGCTAAGCTAACGTTTTGAATGAATGTAAAGCTAACGCATGCTAACGTTAGCGTCAACTGAGCCACTAACCTGATCCACAGACGCGGTTTAAAGTGTTTGTATCCGCACATATCATTAAATTAAAGCTGGAAAGTGTTTAAATTAAAATCTCTGGTGTTATGAAAAGTATTGAAAATAATGAATTCTTGCTAATTACACAACATTACCTTATAAAATGGACAGACAGATGGTTGGTACAGGTGAAGTGGTTTATAATGAGATTCAGCTTATTGTCCTGATTCATCGTCAGTCATGGTTCAGATGAAGTTTATAAGAGCAGCTTGATGATCCTGTTTTAAGTTAAACTGTAGCCAACATTCAAACTGTATCAAAACACCCAGAGAAAACCTGAAATCAGACACTGACCTCAGATCAGTCGCTCCACACGTCACTTTATGAATAAAACAAGACTCCACGGACGAAGCTAAACCTGTTGTCTCCTCAGTCTCCACCATGGATATCCGACCAAACCACACCATCTACATCAACAACATCAATGACAAAGTCAAGAAAGAAGGTGAGTGTGATGTTCCTCCCTCTGTGTGGTTAATGAAGCCGTCTGACTACAGGTTGTTCAGAGTGAATAATGAGGTCGTGATGTAGAAATGAAGCAGCTGATTCAAATAAACCTGCTCTGTTTCTTTTCTGTTCCTCGTCTTCTTCCTGGTCAGAGCTGAAGCGCTCGCTCTACGCGCTCTTCTCTCAGTTCGGTCAGATCATCGACATCGTGGCCATGAAGACCATGAGGATGAGGGGTCAGGCCTTCGTCGTCTTTAAGGAGCTCGCCGCCGCCACCAACGCCCTGAGGCAGCTGCAGGGTTTCCCCTTCTACAACAAGCCCATGGTAGGCAGAGAACAACGAGCTGTGTTTGTCCCGTCCTCACAGCAAACAGCCGCACGTCTTCATTTAACCCTCACTGACCTGTTTTCCAGAGGATACAGTACGCCAAGACCGACTCCGAGGTCATCGCCAAGGTGAAGGGCACGTACGGCGACAAGGAGAAGAAGAAGGAGAAGAAGAAGAAAGCTCAGGAGCCGGCAGCCAACCTCACAAAGAAACCAGCCGTGGTGAGTGACGCGTCTAAGATGGCCGACACACGAGAGCAGGGAGTCGATTCTCAACTGAGCAAAAATAAAACCAGAAACATTTGAATATTCAAACAAACCTCAGTTTCTGATCAAAACACTGAGTCCGGTTAGAAATAAAACCTGCAGCTGCGAACAGAGGAAGATTTACAGCTGCGATAAAAACAAGAAGGGGAAGGATTTCCCTGAACCTCTTTATCTCATCATTTGTGTCATGTGACTAAATGTGTCGGCTCAGTTACTGTCCTTCATCAGGAAACTGAGCTGAAACAAAGCTCCTTTAACATCATGTTGTGTTTGTCCACAGGGGTCAGCAGCACCTGTTCTCTCCCCTGCTGTACAGGTAAGACTCTTAAACATCAGCTTTATAGTTTTATAGTTTGCTCCTTAAAACAAATGTTTCAGCTGCAGCTGTGAGTGAGAGTGAGAGCTGCACAGGCCTGATTTACCTGCAGTTTGTTTCAGTCATGAAGCTCTGTGGACGGAGGGAACATGTAGAACATTTGTGTTCACACAAGCAGAAAGAAAATCACCATCATCTGCCTGTTAAAATCCAAACCTCTGACGTTCACTCAAACCTCGAGCAGAGAGCATGCTGGGTACTTAATGTGAACTGTAAACCCACAGAACCAGGTCACCTCTGAATCAGAGACATGAATGAAAACTGACTGAACCTTCACATGTTTCTGTTCTGAACAGAAGGCGACAGGAGGCAGTTTAACATCAGCCATTTTAGTTTGTCTTGTCTGACTGAGAACAAATAAACCAGAGTTCTGTTAAACCTGAAGACCAGCAGAGCTCTGCAGAGACTGAACCAAGTGCAGATAAACACACTGAACCTCTGATCAGAAACTAGCACAGCTGTGTACTGCATTTCAATTCATGAATCCAGACTGAAAGAGACTGTGACTCTGTGAGGACTCTGTGACTCTGTGGTGACTCAGTGAGGACTCTGTGACTCTGTAAGGACTCTGTGACTCTGTGAGGCCTCTCCAGCTGCTGACGTCCTCACAGGAGGTTAAATGTTTTAATGGAAACCCTGATCAGGTCTCTGTCGTCTCCTCAGGTCCCAGACAACCCACCAAACTACATCCTGTTCCTCAGCAACCTGCCAGAGGAGACCAACGAGATGATGCTGTCCATGCTGTTCAACCAGTGAGTGCTGCCTTCACTGACCATGCTGCCTTCACTGTCCGTCCGTCTTGAGCAGGTGTGTGACTGTGCTGTGTGTCTTTCTTCATCCTCTGCAGGTTTCCAGGTTTCAAAGAGGTGCGTCTGGTCCCGGGGAAACACGACATCGCCTTTGTGGAGTTTGAGAGCGACACCCAGGCGGGCGTGGCCAAAGACGCGCTGCAGGGCTTCAGGATCACGGCGACCTGCGCCATGAAGATCACCTATGCCAAGAAGTAGCTCCAGGTCTGAGGTCTGACCGGACACAGAGACTCTGAGAGGGGGAGGGGGGCGGTCCCTGGATTTCCGTTGTGTTCGCTGACTCCTCAGATTTTTGTAAATCCTACAGAGAGGGGTTTTTTCCTCTTTTCTTTCATAAATCCTGTGCGGTGGTTCGTTGGGTCGAGAGAAAAATTTCTGGCCTCCTTCTTATTTTGTAAAATAAAGAATAAAAGGTTTTTACAGAATCTTTGTCTCAGACACGAGTTTTCCTCCAGAATCCTCAGAAACAGACGACGTCACACAGAAAACCTGTAAACTTACATATTAGATGAATTTATATGGAGATTTTTTAGGGGTGGATTAATCCATGTTTGGTGCTGCAGTGAGTTCATGAGCTCAGAGGAAACATCAAGACACCAGTAAAAAAAAAATACAGACTTTTTCAGTAATATTTCATTTTTGCTGAGATGTTTGATCTGTTGGAGATCTACTGAGAGGAAACCAGGTGATAGATTTAACAGGAAAACTGGTGGAGATGTTAACAGATCATATCGCTCTTTACGACTTTTAACTTTTTAATCTCAGCTCTCTGATAGTTCTTACTTTATTACTCTGTGCTGCTGTAACATGATTCATCCTCGCAGATTAAGGTCCGACCAGTAACAGTCATTCACATACTTTACCCCACCCATGTGTCAGGTGATGCTCCACCTTTCCTCCATGTTCATCAGAGGGAGGAAACACTCTGACAAACAGAGCTGCAGTAAGAGAAGTAAAACGGGAAAAAACAGCAGAGCTTGAACGTCACACTCCAGAAATGAAACTAAAGTCAGTCAGAGCAACAACGGAGCTGCAGTCCAGACGAGTGTGTTTCTGTCTAAAAGAAAATTAAAGTGAGTCCATCAGGTCTTTGTCAACAACACAGCAGAGTCTCTACCAAACACTGGTGAGTACAGCTGATCATATTCACTGTTTCAACAACCAGCATTAACACAAATCTTCAGCTCTACTCAGGTGGAAGTTTCCCTCTCTTCATTTCAAATGTCTTCCAATATGACTATGGCTGTTTCTCCACAGCTCCACTATAGTCCACTTTAAACAGTCTCTCTGTGTCAGTTCTCAGGACTTTTCTAACTTGTTACTGAATCTCTCTGGTTTCAAGGTTAGTTTCTCTCCTTTCCTGGTTTTGTTACTGTTTACTGATCACTTCCTGCAGCCATGTTACATTCTGTTTCCTCTGGCTGTTTCACAATAAAAGTGTTCAAACCAACAGTAAGGCTTTTATTGTGAAGAAAGGAAATACTGTGTGTTTGTCAGTGAGTAAGTGGAGCTTTGTTGGAAATGCTGTGCTTCAATGACTTGGCAAAAAAAAACACAACATATATAACTCAGTTGTACTACACCTCATATTACATGTGTTTCTTTCTGTTTAAACCAGTGACTCTCAAACTTTGAGTTGCAGTGAAATAAACATCAGGATCAGTAAACACCTGTTTATTTTCTCTATATAAATAATATTCATTCACTTAGTTTGACTTTATATTTTTCCCCTGGTTATCCAGCTCCTGCAGTGGCTCTGTTCTGCAGGGTGGCAGAATCATTATCCTGCTGAAAGAGAAAACTGCCCTCAGGGAATCCTGTTTCCATGAAATGTTTAGGTGGGTGGTTCATATCAAAGTAACATCCACATGAATGGCACAACCCAAGGTTTCCCAGCAGAACATTTCCCAAAGCATCACGCTGCCTCAAATGGTTCTGACACCTTTCTATCAGAACCAGCATTTACCCTTTCAGCAATTTGAGCTACAGCAGCTCTTCCATTGATCCCCATGTGCATCACTGAGCCGCCAATGACCCTGTCACCTCCTTCCTTCCATGGACCACTTTGGGTAGATCCTGACCACTGCAGACTGGGAACATCCCACAAGACCAGTGGTTTTGGAGATGCCCTGACCCCGTCGTCTAGCCATCACAATTTGGCCCTTGTCAAAGCTGCTCAGATCCTTACACTTGTCCATTTCTTCTTCTTCCAACACATCAGTTTCAAAGACAACATGTTCACTTGCTGCCTAATATATCCCACCCACTGCAAAGTGCCATTGTAACGAGATAATCAATGTCATTCACTTCACCTGTCAGTGTCATAATGTTATGGCTGGTTAGTGTATCATAGGTCTATACAGAATATGCCACCTGCCAAAGTGTCTAGTAAGAGTGACTGTGCTACCTACCACTGTGAATTCCACCCACATTTGGCAATTGGGCAGGTGCTGATGTCAAGCTCTGACTGGTTTAAAGAGACAGAACATTATTTCAAATAATGTGTTTCTTTTCTTTCACTCTCTCAGTGTGTAGACATGTCTGCTGCCAGCTGTCTGCTATCTGAAGATCAGTTTCTGTGCTCCATCTGTCTGGATGTGTTCACTGATCCAGTCACCACATCATGTGGACACAACTTCTGCAAAAACTGCATCAATCAACACTGGAACACTGCTGACCAGTACCTGTGTCCAGTGTGTAAAAAGGATTTTAACATAAAACCTGAGCTGTACATCAACACTTTCATCTCTGAGATGGTTGCTCAGTTCAGACAGGAAGCTCAACAGAAAGCCAGCAGCAGCAGCTCAGAGCAACAAGTTGCCAAACCAGGAGAAGTTTCCTGTGACGTCTGCACTGGAACCAAACTGAAGGCCCTGAAGTCCTGCCTGGTGTGTCTGACCTCCTACTGTGAGACTCACCTGGAGCCTCATCTGACAGTGTCAGGCCTGAAAAGACATCAGCTGATGGACCCTGTGGAGAACCTGGAAGACAGGATGTGTACGAAGCACGATAAACCTCTGGAGCTGTTCTGTAAGACCGACCAGACATGTGTCTGCATGCTCTGCTCTGTTTTAGACCACAGGACACATGAGTTTGTTCCTCTGAAAGAAGAATATGAAGGAAAGAAGGCAGAGCTGGAGAAGACAGAGGCTGAAATTCAGCAGAGGATCCAGAAGAGACGACTGAAGATTGAGGAGATCAAACACTCAGTCAAGATCAGTAAAGATGATGCAGACAGAGAGAAAGCAGAAGGTGTTCAGGTCTTCACTGCTCTGAAGGAGTCTGTTGACAGAGGCCTGAACCAGCTCATAAAGGAGATGGAAGAGAAACAGAAAACCACAGAGAAACAGGCTGAAGACTTGATCACAGAGCTGGAACAGGAAATCTCTGAGCTGATGAAGAGAAGCACTGAGGTGGAGCAGCTCTCACTCTCTGAAGACCACCTCCACCTCCTCCAAAACTTCCCATCCCTGAAAGCTGCTCCACCCACCAAGGACTGGACAGAGGTCAGAGTCCGTCCACCATCATATGAGGGGACTGTGGTGAGAGCTGTGGCTGTGGTGAGAACTGAGTCTCTTCAGCTGCTTATTGAAGAGGTGAAGAGGCTATCCACTGAGGTTGAGCTGAAGATGGTCAATAAAGAGGAGAAGAAACTCTTTGAGGCTGAGCTGAAGAGGGTCCAGCAGTATGCAGTGGATGTGACTCTGGATCCTGATACAGCACATCCTAAACTCATCCTGTCTGATGATGAGAAACAGGTTCACTGTGGTGATGTGAAGAAAAATCTCCCAGACAACCCAGAGAGATTTTCTTATTGTGTTAATATTCTAGGAAAACAGAGTTTCTCTTCAGGCAGATTTTACTTTGAGGTTCAGGTTAAAGGAAAGACTGAGTGGGATTTAGGAGTGGCCAGAGAGTCGATCAACAGGAAGGGAGAAATCACTGCGAGCCCTCAAAATGGTTACTGGACGATATGGTTGAGAAATGGAAATGAACACAAAGCTCTTGCTGTCCCTCCAGTCCGTCTCTCTCTGAAGTCTGGTCCTGAGAAGGTGGGGGTGTTTGTGGATTATGAGGAGGGTCTGGTCTCCTTTTATGACGTAGATGCTGCAGCTCTCATCTACTCCTTTACTGGCTGCTCCTTCACTGAGAAACTCTACCCATTCCTCAGTCCAGGGCTTAATGATGGTGGTAAAAACTCTGCTCCTCTGATCATCTGTCCTGTCAATCAAACTGAGTAGACTGATAACTTGGTTTTATTGAATGACTTGATTTATTTTTATTTCAGGGAACAAATGTGCATATTTAGTGTAATACTGAACTGTTTACATCGTTTCTCTGTCTAAGGTTTCTCATTTCTATGGTGATTGATTCACAGATGTACGTATATATCCCATTTCACAGACAACACATTAATTTGAAGCATTTATTTAATCAGCTCTGCCTCCGCCACCACTGTATCAAACCAGACACAAACATAACTGAAAATGAAGGTGGTAAAAACTCAGCTCCTCTGATCATCTGTCCTGTCAATCAAACTGGGTAAACTGATAACTTGGTTTTGATTTCATAATTATTAATTGATTTATTTTTATTAAAGGGAACACATGTACATGCTGAGTGTAACACTGTTAACATCTTTTCACCTTCTGAAGTTTCTCTTGGTTCACACTTCATCTTAAGTGTTTTTAATTATATGTATCTCATTACAAAGGAAACACATTAATCTGATGCATCAACTCTGCCTCAGCCAGCAATGTGTTCATCATGACACAAACATTATGTGGAGAATTTCTATTTAAACCTCTGTTAATTTATTTTCAGTTCCAGGAGAAATCACAAAATCAGTTTTATAAAGACAGAAAAAATGTGTGAGTAGAAAAATATTAATTATTATACAAAACATAAACATTTAATTAGTACAAAAGATGCTAACGTATAATAATTAAATTTATTATTGGACAATTTTTATTTCTTTTATGAATACTGCTGAGATGGTTTATGATTTAAAGGAATCTGTAAATATGTGATTGTAAAGAGAAAAGTGTACTCATAATACCCAGATCCCAATCTGATCCAGCATCTGTGGGATCAATCGGGGGGGGTTCTTGGTCTTTTAGATGGACTGAGCAGTGAACATCAGCAGGATAAAATGACTTGTCGTGTACTTTGATGTTTTAGTTTGGCTCTGGGTTTATGACTTATACTGCAACCAGCCACCAGGGGGCGATGAAGATGTTTTGGCTGTAGGAGCTGTGATGTGTCCAGTTATTTGTTTTTTTCCTCAGGTAGAAACTGTAGCTCTGTTTGTTTTTAGTTTAATAAGAAAAGTGCAGCAGCAGAAACTCTTACGAGTCTACAAAGGAAAATGAATTCTGCAGCTCTCAGCTTCATGAAGCATGAAGACCAAACTACTTCTTTGTGTTTATGAACTGAAACGTTTCTTTAGGTTCATGATTCCTGTTTGTGATGTGATTCCAGCTGAACGTGTCAGTGAGAGGCTGAGAGGGAGTTAAAGCAGCGAGTGGGTGGAAACGCTTCACCTGCATATTTCACTGCAGAACGCTGTGACACAGGCTGAAAAATAATCTGCTCAGAGATTATAGTTTGAGAAGCATGACTCAGATATAACATGAGGTTATAGGAGCTGTTTGGAATCACCTGCGCTCATGTATAAATGTTTACATTTGTCTTTGCTTGTGTTGATGAAAGTAAAATGAGCTCCTAGAACGAACACGACTGAGGTTTGTCTTTTGTTTGTTTGTCTTGTGTCATTGACCCTGAGCCTCTGTTGAAATCATCTGTGTTGACAGTTTGGGTTTAATCTAAGAGTAGAGGTTCTCGTAATGTTAATGTCGTGTGAATTTCACATCAATGAAATGGTACAAAACGACCCTGAAGAGAAAATGATGCTGGTTTTTATCCATGCTACAGGACAGTCCGTCACTTTGGTGTTTGGACAGAAATATCATTCATGGCCTTGACAGGACGAATCCTCCAGACTCTGATGATCCTCTGACTTCTCCTCTAGTGCCATCATCAGGTCAACTAATGACAATCCCATCAGCCTCAGCTTAAACAGCAGAACCTGGGCTCTGATCTGGAGTCAGTCTGAGTCTGTTAATGACTGTTGTGGTCTGGAGTATTTTAGTGCAGACGAATCCATCAGAGCAGAGACCCTGAGACCCTGAGTCCAGCAGTGGATTGGACGTTTGCCTGAAAGTCAACAGCTCATTCTGAGAGGACGAGTGTGTGTGATGTTAGATTTGTGCTGATCTTTTATCTCTCTTGGCTCTGAACAGAAAATGAAGTCATCACCATGATTTACACTTCTGTGTCCCTTCAAGGCTGCAGTTTTCATCACAGTCACAGGTGATTCAGCTGATCTCAGTGCAGCGGCTCCAAACCTTTTCAGTTTGAGAGCCTTAAGTCTAAATCACTGTTTACTCCTCAGCCACCAGGGGGCGATCCAGGAACTTCATTTGAGTTTACTACCTGCTGTGTTCTAATGTATTTATGTGTTTTCATAAATGTTGTTTTTTGGTTTTGTTTGTCCTGTTTCCTGACTTCTTGTGTTCTGAACCTCAGGGACCGGCCTGTGAAGGGCCCCGACCCTCAGGTTGGACACCGCGGTCTTAAAGCTTTATCGGTTGTGGAGCTGGAATGTGTGGTTTAATAAATACTTTGACATTTCAGAACCTCGCTGCAGGAGAGTTTGTTGGTTTTTGTCCTGACCTGCAGTGTGAGCTGATCTACACAGGTGTGTGTCAGGTGTGTGTCAGGTCCAATCAGTCCAGTCTGCCACAGGTGAACTCTCTGGGATAATCAAAGCAAACAGGAAGAAGCTGATCACAGTTTGGAGTCACAGCAAAGTAAATGACTTCAGATTTTCAAAAAAACATTTTCAGTTTGTCGTTATTGATTATTGATTATTGATGATCGAGTGGATTGATGATCGAAAACAGTACTTATTGTTACTGCATCAGTTTAGACTCTCTAACTCTACAACACAACGTGTACATGCAGTGTGATAAAGGTTTGTGTGTGTGTGTGTGTTCTTGGTCGCTGTACGTCGTGACCGCGCCTCGCGCTCCTCTCGTCATTCAGTGGAAGCAGAGCGCGTGGAGCCGCAGCTTCAGGTCAGTCTCAGATTATTATTCTCTCAGTGTTGTTCAGATTAAAGATCAGTTTATTCAACATTTGACATCATGAAGTTCAGATTTTACATTTCAAACACTGAATGTTTTTTATTCTAAATGTAATTTGGTGTTTGAGGTTATTGAAACACCTTTACCTGTAGAAACATCTGGTGTCACTTTATTCTTCACTGATTTGTGCCAGTGTTTCTGTTGGAGAGAATTTTCCTGTCACATCTGAGAAGCTGCAACCTCAGAATAAACATGACTGAAATATAATTAATGAATGATTAAATTAGATTCGTTTTCTTTCAGTGCACTAATCAATAAATCGAGTTTAGTCGCAGCTCTAAAATATTTAACCTATGATAAATGTTAAATCAGACATTACATGAAAGCAGAGACAGTGGCGTGTTTGAACCATCAGATGGAGACAAAGAGCAGCATCAGGCGTCTGTTTCAGTTTAATGTCAAACTATCTGGTTTTTAAACACATGTATGTTCAGTATATACATCCTGGTTAACTTATATTAGACAGTGATGAATAATGTGATGATTTAAATTAAACTGCATTAAATACTGTAGTTTAACTCAACAAGTATTTGGAAGCACATTCATGCCATGAAATGTTTATGTGTATATACAATAACAAGATAATCGACAGTTAAAATATGATGATAAATTCTGATTCGATGCCGTAGTTAGTGAATTAATTCTTCTTCTTATTATTATTATTATTATTGATTTTTCTGTCAGGACTTCATTATGACCTTTTAATCTAATGTGACCTAATAAGACTGATAACTGAGTCAGCTGAGTATGGAAGATCATTTACGCCATGAAAATAAATAAATGTGTGAGAAAAAAAACATGTATCTGCAAAATGTCTCATAATGATTTATATAAATGTGACATAATTAAGAAATCACATTCAATCATCCATTAATCATCCTTATATTAAAATTTTTCAGCACAGACTGATTTAGACTAATTCAGTTAATGATTTATTCTAATTTAATATAAAATGACTTTAACTTAACGAACACGTTCATTAGCTGCAGGACAGATGATTAATTAACCATCTGTGTTAAAAGAGCTTCTGTTTTCTCTTCATTGATCAGTGATTAGAATAAACCTGTCCTCTCCGTCTGACATGAAACAGTTTGTTTAAAAAGCTCAGAGCAGTGAAATCTCTCTGAGTTTCTCAGACGTCAGAGCTGAGACTCGACATTCCCCGACCTGTGGACGAATCTAACAAGTACCCTACATGAACATCAGCAGAGCCGTGAAAATGAGGCGTCGAAAAACTCAAAGCCAACATTTGAGAGGTCACACCGACGAGCAAAAGAGCCGTCGAACACTAAATCTACTTTGTAGATGAGTGAGAGAGGCTGGTGATCGACTGTGAACCCTCTGATTCAGAATACACCTGAAGTGTGTGAAGAAGTCTCATGTCTGAATTTTACAGGTTAAATTTATGTCCTCTACATTTTCCCTGTTTATCTTGAATATTTAACAGAAAGATGGACAACAAAGTTAATAATGTAAAAATACAGCTCTTCTTTTTAAGGACATTTAGACCTTTTTTTCTGTGACTATATAAAGACTCAGATGATGTGAATTAGCCTGTTAGTGGTTGGATTCTCATTATGTCTCTGAAGTTCAGTGTTAAAGTTCATTCTGACCTCGGAAACAAAGGTTTGATAAAATAATCTCATCCTAAACTCGCCTTCCTGGAGCTTTTGACGTCATCGTTTCATGGTTGAGAGCTCCATCAAAACATATCGAGTGGATATTGAGTTGGGCTGTAACACCAGAACACAGAACTACTGACATTCCCATTTGTCATTTTACAGTTAACACTGTAACACGTGTAATCCGTGTGTTTAAAGCTGCATATTTTATAAATATTACACATTAGATCTATCTTATTTGAGTGCTGCAGGACTGATCCTAGAACCAGGAAGTCAGTTAGCATGTTAGCACCTCCTGTTCCCTCGTCCCTGTTTGTGATGTGATTCCAGCTAGGCGTGTCAGTGAGGAGGCTGAGAGGGAGTTCATGTGAGTGGGTGGGGCAACCACCTGCATGTTCTGCAGGCATTGCTTATTTTTAGGCTTTGAAAATAATCTGCTCAAGTTATAGTTTGAGCATGACTCCAGATATAACATGAAGAGGTTATAGGGCTGTTTGGAATCACCTAAGCTCATGTATAAATGTTTACATTTGTGCTTGTGTTGATGAAAGTAAATAGGCTCCTAAACCGAACAGAAGCTGAGGTTTTGTCTTTTGTTTGTTGTCTTGTCATTGACCCTGAGCCTCTGTTGAAATCATCTGTGTTGACAGTTTGAGTTTAATCTAAGTAGAGGTTCTCATAATGTTAAATGTATTAATTTCACATCAATGAAATGGTACAACGACCTGAAGAGAAAGTGCCTCCATGCTACAGGACAGTCCGTCACTTTGGTGTTTGGACAGAAATATCATTCATGGCCTTGACAGGACGAATCCTCCAGACTCTGATGATCCTCTGACTTCTCCTCCTGGTGCCATCATCAGGTCATGCGTAACCAATCCCGTAAAGCTCAGCTTAAACAGCAGAACCTGGGCTCTAGTCTGGAAGGTCAGTCTGAGTCTGTTAATGTTGTGGTCTGGGAGTATTTTGGTGCAGGCGAGAATCCATCAGAGCAGAGACCCTGAGACCCTGGGTCCAGCATTGGATTAGACGTTTGCACCAGTCAACAGCTCATTCTGAGAGGACGGTGTGTGATGTTAGATTTGTGCTGATCTTTTATCTCTTGGCTCTGAACGAAAATGAAGTCTGTCACCATGATTTACACTTCTGTCCCTTCAAGGCTGCAGTTTTCATCACAGTCACAGGTGGTTGGCTGATCTCAGTGCAGGCTCAAACCTTTTTCAATTTGAGGTACCTGAGTCTAAATCACTGTTTACTCCTCAGCCACCAGGGCGATCCAGGAACTCATTTGAGTTTACTACCTGCTGTGTTCTGTGTAATGTATTTATGTGTTTTCACTAAATGTTGTTTTTTGGTTTTGTTTGTCCTGTTTCCTGATGACTTCTTGTGTTCTGAACCTCAGGGACCGGCCTGCGGCCCCGACCCTCAGGTTGGACATGGGTCTTAAACTCTCAGAGACAGGTCATCAAGCAGGCAGGAAGAGCTGATCACATTTGGGTCACAGCAAAGTAAATGACTTCCAGATTTTTTTTTCAAAACATTTTCAGTTTGTCGTTATTGATTGTGTGATTATTGATGATCGGTGGATTGATCGAAAACAGTACTTATTGTTACTGCATCAGTTTTAGACTCTCTAACTCTACATACAACGTGCATGCAGTGTGATAAAGGTTTGTCGTATTGTGTGTTCTTGGTCGCTGCGTCGTGACCGCGCCTCGCGCTCCTCTCGTCATTCAGTGGAGCAGAGCGCGTGGAGCCGCAGCTTCAGGTCAGTCTCAGATTATTATTCTCTCAGTGTTGTTCAGATTAAAGATCAGTTTATTCAACATTTGACATCATGAAGTTCAGATTTTACATTTCAAACACTGAATGTTTTTTATTCTAAATGTAATTTGGTGTTTGAGGTTATTGAAACACCTTTACCTGTAGAAACATCTGGTGTCACTTTATTCTTTACTGATTTGTACCAGTGTTTCTGTTGGAGAGAATTTTCCTGTCACATCTGAGAAGCTGCAACCTCAGAATAAACATGACTGAAATAATTAATGAATAGTTAAATTAGATTCGTTTTCTTTCAAATTTTAGTAATAAATCGAGTTTAGTCGCAGCTCACAAAATCTTCGCTATGATAAATGTTAAATCAGACATTACATGAAAGAACAGTGGCGATATTTGAACCATCAGATGGAGACAAAGAGCAGCATCAGGCGTCTGTTTCGTTTCAATGTCAAACTATCTGATTTTAAACATGTATGTTCAGTATATACATCCTGGTTAACTTATATTGAACAGTGATAAATAATGTGATGATTTAAATTAAACTGCATTAAATCTTGTAGTTTAACTCAACAATGTTGAGAGCTTTGTTCATGCCATGAAATATTTATGTGTATATACAATAACAAGATATTCGACAGTTAAAATAGTGATAAATTTTGATTCGATGCATTAGTTAGTGAATTAATTCTTCTTCTTATTATTATTATTATTATTGATTTTCTGTCGGACTTCATTATGACCTTTTAATCTAATGTGACCTAATAAGACTGATAACTAGTCAATGAGTATGGAAGATCATTTACATCATAAGAAAATAAGCGTGTGAAAAAAAAACATATATATCTACAAAATGTCTCATAATGATTTATATATAAATGTGACATAATTAAGAAATCACATTCAATCATCCATTAATCATCCTTATATTAAATTTTCAGCACAGACTGATTTAGACTAATTCAGTTAATGATTTATTCTAATTTAATATAAAATGACTTTAACCGAACAGGTTGCCATTAGCGCGGACGAATGGTTAATTGTATCTGTGTTAAAACTTCATTTCTCTTCATTTGATCAGTGATTAGAATAAACCTGTCCTCTCCGTCTGACATGGAAACAGTTTGTTTAAAAAGCTCAGAGCAGTGAAATCTCTGAGTTTCTCCAGGCGTCAGAGCTGAACTTCGACATTCCCGACCTGTGGGCCGAATCTAACAAGTACCCTACGCAGACATCAGCAGAGCGTGAGTAGTGATCCGAAAACTCAAAGTAACATTTGAGAGAGGTCCTGACGAGCAAAAGAGTGAAATCGAACACTAAATCTGCCTTGAATGGTGAGAGAGGCTGACGATCGTGTGAACCCTCGGTGGGGGCCACCTGAAGTGTGTGAAGAAGTCTCATGTGAATTTTACAGAGTTAAATTTATGTCCTCTACTTTCCTGGTATCTTGAATATTGTATGAAAGATGAGACGACAAAGTTAATAATGTAAAGCCAGCTCTTCTTTTAAGGACATTTAGACCTTTTTTCTGTGACTATAAGACTCAGATGATGTGAATTAGCCTGTTGATGGGTTGGATTCTACATTATGTCTCTGAAGTTCAATGTTAAAGTTCATTTCTGACCTCGGAAACAAAGGTTTTGATAAAATAATCTCATCCCTAAACTCGCCTTCTGGAGCTTTTAGCGTCATCGTTTTCATGGTTGAGCTCCATCAAAACATATCGGAGTGGATATTGAGTTGGGCTGCTAACACCCAGAACACCATTCTGACATTCCCATTTGTCCATTTTACAGTTAACACTGTAACCGCGTGTAATCCGTGTGTTTAAAAGCTGCATATTTTATAAATATTTACATTAGATCTATCTTGTTTGAGTGCTGCGGGATAGATCCTAGAACCAAGGAAGTCAGTTAGCATATTACTTTCTGCATTCCTCGTCCCAAAGTCAGTGTGTTTCTGGTTAAATGTCTGAAATAGGTCTGTGGACAACACAAGCTCAAGACATTTCAGGTTTATTCTCCGACTGTAAAATGGGTCCAGTAAAATCCCCACTCCTGATGTTGGAAGCTTTTCGTGTGTCTTAAAAAGTTTGCTAACGAGTGTCTAAATGAGACTACAGAGGTCATGATATCAGTGACTGATACATCTTAGTGGCCTTTAGAGAAACAAAGGAAGTTGTAAATCTAAGCTAACCCTGTTTCTCTGACCCTTCAGACTCTAAATCTGAGCATGTAGACCTGATCCAAAATGGCCGACCCGACCAACAGCAGCTTGGTGCTAACGGACTACATCCTGGCCGGTGATGGCCTGGACTATGAGATTCCTCTGGACGAGATCCCAGACACCACGCAGGGCCAGGCCTTCTTCGTGGCCACCATCGTCATCGCCGTCGTCCTGGTGGGCATCATGCTGGTCTGCGGAGTGGGAAACTGCCTGTTCATCGCGAGCCTCGCCCGCTACAAGCAGCTCAGACACAGCACTGATTACCCAGCACCAGCTGTCAGACGTGCTGGTGGCGGTGGTGTGCTGTCCCTTCCTGCTGGACTACTACGTGGTA
The DNA here is from genome assembly GCA_033238685.1 of Lates japonicus. Lineage (NCBI taxonomy): Eukaryota > Metazoa > Chordata > Actinopteri > Centropomidae > Lates > Lates japonicus. The sequence goes on along the minus strand of BRZM01000117.1, from coordinate 128,065 downwards.
AAGCAGCTGTCATGGGATGACGGCCTGCTGCTCTGTGCCTCCACCAACTACCTGCGCACCGTCTCGCTCTACGTGTCAACCAACGCACTGCTGGCCATCGCCGTGGACAGGTGAGTTCACCTGTACCTTCATTTGTATTCATATGTAAATTTCCCCATTGTGGGACTAATAAAGGATCATCTTATCTTATCTTATCTTATTTTCTCCAACTCAGCTCTGGTTCTTCAACTGGTTCTGTTCCGGACTCTTGAAACCGTGGTTCTATCCAGAGAACCAGTGCAGTTCAGATCAGAACCAGTGTGATCAGTGATGTGTCATTAATGGATCTCATTGATGACCTGTTACAGAGTCCTGCAGGGATGATGTGTTTCTGTGGTCCAGTCCTGAAGTCAGCATCAGCCTGGTTCTCTCACAAAAGACTATTCTGGGATTTATTCATTGTGTTTGGATTATTCAGAAAATAAACTATGAGCAACTAAAGTTTCCTGATCCTTCCAGGTTTAGTTGATCGAATGAAATATTTCACCAGATGAACACCGCATTTTCTGATGTTTTGACCTAAATCCAATCTCCACAAGTAAACTAATGTTAGGCTATAAGCCAACTACCGTACATGGCTGATACATCTCCACCACTAAACTTCCAACTGGTCAGGCTCATTTAGCTCGGAAAACAACTACCAAAAAGCCTTTCTTCTTAGGATTAGTGAGGTTTGAAGGCGTGGTAGAAACCTGTGGCTGTAAGGTGGACTGGTGAGTAGATGGGTTTTTCATGTTAGCATCCGACAGCCTCTGTGGTCTCATTTAGACACTCGTTAGCAACCACCTTTTTAAGACAGTAAACTGAAACATCAGGGTGGGGGATTTACTGACCCATTTTATATGGAGAATAAAACCTGAAAATGTCTTGAGCATGTGAAACCACAGACCTTACTGCAGACATTTTAACCACAAACACACTGACTTTGGGACAAGGGAACAGGAAGTGCTAACATGCTAACATGCTAACTGACTTCCTGGTTTTAGGAGTGGTTCCTGCAGCTCTCTATTACAGATATTTGTCAGCTGACCGGGTGGTACGAGTCAAAGTAACCTCGAGGTTTCGACTGTAACGAGATGATCAATGTTGTTCACTTCACCTGTCAGAGGTTTAATGTTGGAGCTAATGGGTGTAGACTTCAGTGGAGGTGTTTTCAAACAGTATGTTTCACAGATTTTTTGAACTCTGTTGGAAGCTAACGCAGTCGTTTCCAGTCTTTCTGGTCAATTTGTTCTGTTCTTGTCTTCATTTTCTTTCTTACTTTGCTGTATTTATTTCTTCATTTGTTCTCCCCAGTTTCCTCCTCTCTGTCTTTTCTGTTCCACCTTTCATCATTTTTAATGATAACTCCTCTTTAAGCATCACTCTGCTCCCTCTCTATCTCTGTCTTCCTCTCATCATCTCTGTTCTCATTAGTTCTGCATGAACATGACAGCAGTAAGCCCGACTCTTCACTCTGCTGAGACTCCTGCTGTGATCATGTAAGCAACATACAGTATATGTGTTCTGGTTTGTTTATGACCTCAGACCAGCCCTCAGGACTCTGTGGACGACCTGAGCTGGAGGTGATTTACATTCTCCTGTGGTGAAAGCTGCTTCTGTTTCATTTATCATGACTGACACTCTGCACCGTGTATAAACAGCCTCTGCAGAGAGGAAAGGCCGATAATCTCTGTATATCAGGGAGAGTTAAAGTGGTTCCGGTGAGTCTGTGAGTCTGTGAGTGTTCACAGCCGAACATCTGGCACCGTGTCAGATCGCGGCCTTCTCCGATCTGGATCAAGGGTAGCAGCACTTCTGTAGCTGATGGGAGTAAAATCCATCACATCTGTTAAACGTCACACACAAACAAGGCTCATTACAGTTTCCTGGTTTGGTTCCAAAAGGAGGAAACAGCAGTTTGCAACACTTACATCGAACGCAGCTGCTGATCTGGATCATTACGCCTCCTCTGAGAGTGAGGAACAGCCTGAGATCAGCTACAGCAGCGCGATGGATCCTCCACAAAATACATCACATCTAATGAGGCAGAAAAGACAGCGACTTCAAACTGACAGCGTCTTAAACTTTAATGAGTTTTAGATTACAGCTGGTGTTTCTCACTGAAACTGTTGAGTTGTTTAGTTGATGAACCAAATGTTTGCCAGTTGATAGAGAATATTTGCTGGTTTTCTTCTCAGTGCATTAACTGAGTCAGATCATTTACTTATCTTAATACTCTGATACATCAGTAAAAGCACAAAAGTTATGCATGAAAATATACTTAAGGCAAGAAAAGGAGAAGTATTTATAGAATAGTTAATTTCATCATATAATTGGATCATAATTATCGATGCATTCATGTATGTCTCATTTTACAGCTGGTAAATCTGGGGGTTATTTTGCAGGATATTTTGATTCATAATGACACATTAAAATGTATTTATTTTATTATATTTTGTATTAATGACCTTAACCCCTAGAAGACAAGCGTAGTGTCGACAATCTGCAAAGTAACCTGTAACTAAAGCTTTACAATACTTTACTTGAATGTGGAGGAGTAAAAGTTTAAAGTAGCATAAAACAGAATTAGCATCACTGACTTTTCTGATGCACCACAGAGAAGAGGTTAACTCTGAGGGAAACTTTCCCAAACTAAAAGAGGGTCGTCTTATAATCAGGACCGTCCTATATTTGGTCCAGTGGGGTGAGTGGAAAGCTGTTGGAAGGTTGAAGGACTCTGTTGTCTGGCTTCATCCTTCAGAGTGTTTGATTCTCCAAACACAGACCTGACCCACATTCTCTGTCTGTGTCTGCAGGTACATGGCCATCCTCTACCCTCTGAAGCCTCGTATGAAGCACCAGACGGCGTACTGCGTGATCCTGACGGTCTGGATCGTCCCCATCTTCATCGCCATCCCTTCTGCCTACATGGCCTCTGAGACCACGTACCCTCACGTTGAAGGTCGCACCCACAAGACCTTCTGTGCTCAGATCTGGCCCGTGGACCAGCAGGTTTACTACCGTTCATACTTCCTCCTCATCTTCTTTCTGGAGTTCTTGGGCCCCGTGACCGTCATGGCCGTCTGCTACAGCCAGATCTCCAGGGAGCTGTGGTTCAAGGACGTTCCGGGTTTTCAGACCGAGCAGATCCGGAAGAGGCTCCAGAGGCGTCGGAGGACGGTGGTGGTGCTGATCCTGGTGCTGGTGGCCTATGTTCTGTGTTGGGCGCCGTACTATGGCTTCGCCCTGCTGCGGGACTTTTACCCCACCCTCATCTCCAGGGACAGGAACTCCCTGGTGGCCTTCTACATCATCGAGTGCATCGCCATGAGCAACGGGGTCATCAACACCCTCTGCTTCGTGAGCGTCCAAAACAACACCAAGCGCCTGAAGAAGGCGGGAAAGTTCCCGCTGAGGCTGGTGACCTTCGTGGCCGCCAAGTCGGTGGATGAAGGGGAGGCACGGACGTCCTCCCTCCGAGTGACGGAGGACGTAGACGGAGCTCGGCTCAGGTAGAGATCAGACAACAGAAACTGGACAGAAAATGAAACAGAAGAACTGGATCTTATCAGATACGTTCAAGTCGTTCACGTCTCTGTTGAAGACGTGAACTTCAAGGAGTTTTTAATGGAATAGCTGAGACTCACCTGAAGGAGCAGTCACTCATTTTCACCACAGTAGTGCAGCCTGGTGTAAATACATCCTTGACCTTGAGTTTCACTGAGCATTTTCATTTTATTTATTCTGTTCGATGTGCTTGACTTATGAAACCAAACTCACTTCCTTTCAATTCAATTCAGTTCAATTCAGTTTTATTTATATAGCGCCATATCACAACAAAAGTCATCTCAAGGCACTTTTCATATAGAGCAGGTCTAGACCATACTCTTTAAAATAGGTATTTACAGAGAGAGACCCAACAAATCCCACCATGAACAGTACCAGGCGACAGTGGAGAGAAAAAACTTCCATTAAGAGGCAGAAACCTCGAGCAGAAGAACATAGCATAACACAGATTCCATGTAAACAAAAATGTAAAGTGATGCCAATAATACAGCAGTAGTAATGATAGTAGTGATAATTAAAGTATTAACTGCTAACATAACAATACAGCTAATAGCAGTATAAGTTATTTCTAATTCTAGCAGCAGGTGTTGAGTGGAGTTGTAGGAGCAGCAGGAGACTTGTCATCACAGATCAGACTCTACAGCTCCAGAGGCAGAAATACCTGCAGAAAGAGACAGAAGAGGAGAGAGAGACGGAAGAGCACAATACTACAGGAAAGGGGAGATATTGAGTTAGTAACATGTATTTATGGGATATGAATCAATACTGATGGAGAGAGAGGGAGAGAGAGAGAGAGAGAGAGAGAGAGAGAGAGAGGGAGAGAGAGAGAGAGAGAGAGGAGCTCAGTGCATCATGGGAGATCTCCCAGCAGTCTAGGCCTATAGCAGCACAACTAAGGGATGGTTCAAGCCTGAGCCAACCCTAACTATAAGCTTTATCAAAGAGGAAAGTTTTAAGCCGACTCTTAAAGGTACAGAGGGTGTTTCTGTCTCCTGGACTGAAACTGGGAGAAGGTTCCACAGTAGAGGAGCCTGATAACTGAAGGCTCTGCCTCCCATTCGACTCTTAGAAACTCTGGGAACCACCAGTAAACCAGCATTCTGGGAGCGCAGAGTCCTAGTGGGATTGTAGGGGACTATGAGATCTTTAAGGTAAGATGGAGTCTGACCATTAAGGGCTTTGTATGTGAGGAGGAGGATTTTGAATTCTACTCTGGATTTGACTGGGAGCCAATGTAGAGAGGCTAACACAGGAGAAATATGGTCTCTTTTCCTAGTTCCTGTCAGTAATCGTGCTGCAGCATTTTGAATCAGCTGCAGAGTCTTTAGAGACTTGTTGGGGCAGCCTGATAATAATGAATTACAGTAGTCCAGCCTAGAAGTAACAAATGCATGGACTAGTTTTTCTGCATCTTCTTGAGACAGAAAAGGTCTAATTTTGGTGATATTACACAGGTGAAAGAAGGCAGTCCTAGAAGTTTGTTTTATATGTGAGTTAAAGGACATATCCTGATCAAAGATGACTCCCAGATTCTTTACAGTGGAGCTGGGAGCCAGGGCAATGCTGTCTAGTGGAGCTACGTCATTAGAAAGTTTATTTCTGATGTGTTCAGGACCAATTATAATGACTTCAGTTTTATCTGAGTTCAGTAATAAAACGTTGCTTGTCATCCAGGTTTTAATGTCCCTAAGACAAGCCTGGAGTTTGTCTAGATGATTGGTTTCATCAGGTTCCATTGACAGATGAAGCTGTGTATCATCTGCATAACAATGGAAATTTATGGAGTGTTTCCTGATAATATTGTCCAAGGGAAGCATATACAAAGTGAAGAGGATTGGTCCAAGCACTGACCCTTGTGGAACTCCATGTCTAACTTTTGTGTACATGGAGGAGTAGTTGTTAACATGTACAAACTGAAGCCTATCAGATAGATAGGACTTAAACCAGTTTAGTGCAGTTCCTTTAATACCAATAAAGTGCTCCAGTCTCTGTAAAAGGATGTGATGGTCAATCGTATCAAAAGCAGCACTGAGATCTAACAAGACAAGTACAGAAACAAGTCCGTTGTCTGATGCTATCAGGAGGTTGTTTGTAACTTTTACAAGTGCCGTCTCTGTGCTGTGATACAACCTAAATCCTGACTGAAAATTTCATTACTGTGAGATTCAACAGCTACATGTCTTCAATGTCAGGACTCAGTTTTACCTCAAACCTGAACAGAGGTGGGTTTTTTGGCAGCTTCTGATCTTTTAAAACAGTTGGACAACAGCATTATCATCATATCATTTTATTACACATTAACATTCACATGGCCACAGGTTGTTTTTCAGGACGTTTGGATGTTTTTTTTGACATTTTCCAGGACTTCCAGGATGCCTGAGAATCATATGAGTTGGAAATCTTCGACTTAAAAACTTAAGAAAAGGTCTGAGTTGTACATTTGGCGAGAGCAGCTGGATGGACAGAGACTGTGTCTGTTACAGCAGGAAAACTTTTTGCATGTGAGAGAAAAATTCTGAGGATACTTGTCATGAGTTGTTGAAGGTTTTACAGTTTTATGGAAGAAAACTTCTTAAAGAACCCTGTCAGTGTGTCGGTGTCGTCTGGTGATTTCATATTTTTATATTTCATTTATTTTCTTGTCATCAAATCTCATGAAAAAGTACAAACATTCACTACAGCACGAAATGTGGATTCATCCACCGCTGGAAATAGTCCCCAACAAATGCTTTTTATATTTCCTCCTGTTTGTTTTATTCTGGGATGAATTTCTCCCCCTGTTTAAACCTTGTCATGAACAGTGTTGGAAGAAGAACTCAGATCCTTCACTACAGTAAAAGTACTCGATTACAAGTCAAAGTCCTGCCTTGAAAATACATGTACAATCAGGAAAATGTACAGTACTTAAAGTATTAAAAGCTTTCAAAGCAGAAAAAATGTCCCTGCGAGAGTTTTACTGTTATAATTTATATTATTAGATAATTTTTTATTCAGGCACTTCATTCATCGTCAGGAGGGAAATTTACTGCTGTGACTAATGATTCATTTATATTCATTTATAATCTGTTTATAATTTCACTGTTGATTAATGTGATGATTATTTTCACTTTTAATCAATTTATAAAAACAGAGAGAAGCGTCGTCACAGCTGAAACACCTTCACTGTGTTTGTTTTGTCCAAACCTCAAAGTTATTGCAAATAAATTAAAATATAATTTGAAGAAAAAGGAAGTTGTTACAGTTTTAAAGCTGGAAACATTAAATGTTAAACTTTATCAAAATGGTTTCCAGTTTATTTTCTGTCTCTGAACCGTTTGATTTTTTAATCTAGACAAAGTGACATATTTTATAAAGTCTTCATGTGTTTTGTGTAAAAACTCCGAGTTTGTAAATAAATCTGTCAGATAAATGAAGTGAAAGTTTTATGAGGAAAACTGCACCTCTGGTCGTTCTGGTCTCTGACGTGAAGTCATGTCTGATCGATTGAACAGTCCAGTTATTGATTAAAGGACAGGGAGGAGGAAAAGCTGCGTATCGACAGGGAGGTTACTACAGGTCACTGCTGCAGGACTGAATATAAAAACATGTTTCAGCTCCTGCTCACAGTCTGAGAGCTCCTCGTCGTTTCATCATCAGCTGCTGTGAACGTCCTGTGTGAGTCGTGTTTGCAGCTGTTTTCTGTTGAGACTCTCGAGGCCGTCCGTCTGTCCGTGGTCATCAATGAATGCAGAGCTGCTGGACTCACGACGACCAGCCGACTTCAGATCAGCTCAGTGAGACGCTGCCTCCTTCATCTCTGCTGCGAGAGCTCTCCAGAAACATCTACCAGTTTATTCAGAACTTCAGCAGCATAAAGTCAACTTTTAAACTGTGTTTTGAAGTCAGGACTGAGCCTCGGGTTTTCTCAGTTTGTGGTTTAAACAGTTTCAAACTGCTTCAGAGAGAGTTTGAAGAACTGACGTGTGTTCACAGACACGCTGTGTTGGGCTGATTTTACCATCAAAATACAACTTAAATACAATTTTACAGTCGAGAATTTCTATTTTCTGCTGCTTTCTACTTCCACTCCATCTCAGAGGAAGATATTTGACTTTTTACTGCACTGAAGAGCAGCTGCAGACACCAGTAACTTTAAACACGAAGATTTAAAATGTTTGCCTTCACCAAACTTTACAGTCAGTTAGAGTTTGAATTCTTGAGTTAAAGCCAAAAACATGTTTTTTAAATGTAAGTTTTAGGTTTTTTTTCATTTGAAAAGAATACAAACACACAGGACATCATCAATAACAGAGAGAAAGAATCTGATCGTCTTGTCTTTATAAAACAAGTTTGTCTCTGTGACTGTTGAATCCTTTGAGTCTAAAACACTCAGCTGTTCCACAGAGTCTTCTTTCCTTTCTCTGAACCTCCATTTATGAACCAGCAGGAACCAACTCAACTTTATTTATACAGCACATTTCATACAAACATGTCGCCCAGCAGGATTAAAGACAACAATAAAAGAAATAAATATTCAATTCAAGTCAATGATAGATAATAACTTTAATATTGATTAACTTTTTACTAGTTCCACAGTTTATACACATGAAAACATCAGTATTTTACTGGGACAAGTTTCCTCTGATGGAGGAAAACTCAAAGTCTTTAAAACAGAATCAGAGTTCATTAACATGGAAATTAAAATCACAGTAGTTATAAGAAGAGGCCGGTAGGGGGAGCCCGCGAGGGAGGACAGGGACCACCTGACTGACCAGGTGTGTGAGCAGACGTCAGACTGTGAGGTGACGGAGACAGGAGAGTTTCAGAGAGTTTCACAGCTTCAGTTTCTGCGGAGCCAACAGGCGCGAGGACTGAGATGAAGCGGGAGGCGCGCGGGAAACGTTTGGCAGCAGTGAGTTAATGTGGGACACCTACACACCTGCCGGACACTGTACCCGTCTGAAGTTCACCTGGAGGAGGAGACTTCCGCGGAGACGAGAGACCTGCCCCCGACCCTCCAGCTCGGCGGTGGACCGGGTCAGATGAAGCAGCGGCCACTTCCGGGTGGAGGTGAGTGTTAGCACGCTATATTTACCTGATACCTGGGGGGTGATACATTTAGCTCCTGGTCTCAGTAAAAACTCAAACTTAACGAAAACCTGAGGCCACTGAGAGTCAGGCTCCGGTAAGTAAGTTAGCTCCAAATGCTAATTAACGCTAATCAATGCTAAAAACAAGCTGGGTTGTATCGGCGCCGACAGTCGGGTCCTGTAGTTTGAGATTCAAACATCCGATAACTGAAAACTTTACATCAAGTAAAAACACGTTCAACTGTGAGATTTTGTGTACGGTGGCCGACAAGGGCAAACGTGCCGCAACTTAAGACTCTGAAACCCAAACAAAATAGTGTTTTTTTTATTTGGAATAAATTCCAGATGTTGATGATTCAGTATTATGAAAATATGTATTCTAAAAATGAATTTTCTCACCATTAAACAGTTTCATGCAGCACAAGAACAAACACATGAATTCCACACGAGAAAAAACTTCAAGAAAACGACTTGTTATTAGAACTTTTCATATGTTTCTCCCATTCTCATGAACGTCATATCTCAGTAATATCTTGGGGAAGTTTATGCAAATTCACTTGGACTCTCCATCTGTGACTGTAAACAGTGAATTTACTTATGACACCAGTGATGAGGCCTTTTGTGGGGAATGTACATTGCCCACTGAAGTCCAGTGTTGTGTTTTTGTAACACTAAAACAAATCATCCCAATCAAAAGTTAAAGTTTTCCATCACTTAGTATCTTTAGAATAAAGAAAAAAAATTCTACAGGTCAAATACTTTTTCCCGCCAATTTATTTGTGTATTCAGTTGTGTATATATTTGGTTGTTGTGATTTCTGAAGTTGCAGTTTGTCCTTGTCAGCCACCGTACGTTCGAGACCTTGGACAGTATCAACCCTGTCAGGGCTGATGGAGCGATGGTGATTAAGATCCATGTGCACAGGCCAGGTGTTTGCTCAGGTGGGGGCGGCGGCACCTGCGGCGTCTGTCGCCTCATCCTCTAACGGTGTTTTAATGAAGCGGCAGGACTGAAGGTGAAACATTCAGGATGATTAGTTAATGAATTAATTGATAATGACATGAAGAGTTTACATCCTGCGATTTACACATGTTCACACAGGTACAGGTAATTTCAGAGTGGCTGTGGGGAGTTCAGTCCACCTTCACCACCACGATCCAGACTGAAATATTCGTTCATGATCTCCAGAGGATAAATCCTGATGACTTTCCTCTGACATAGAAAACACAACTTAACAATTGATGAATAAATGAATGAAATGATAATTTTTGCGTTGTACCTTCAAAACAGCCTGACAATGACAGTTGTCCAGACTTTTGTTGGTGGTCGGTCAAACATTTCCTCCAGACTGTTGAGACTTGTGACTCCACTGTTTTTAAAACCAACTGTGTTTCACAACAGCATCAAACCAAGACAGGAGAGATTTCATTTCATTTTCATCAGATGTATTTAAACAAGAAGAAACAGTCAGAGACAAAGTAAGAATCATAAGAATCCTGCTCCTAAAACTCCTGTTTTTTACATATGTACAAGAACAAATGAATTAAAACAGATGAAGCTTCAAATCTAATATGTTCCTGCTCCATCCTGGATTAAACCACTGTTGGAATATTTCCACAGGATTCCCAGTTTAGATTTAGTGGTTTGTCCCAGTTGCTAAAACACAAATTCAGAGCAAACAACGCAGGAACATTTCTTCATCTAAAGCTGCAGCCGGACAGATTTTCAGAGACATGTTCCTTTAAACAACCTGAAGTTTTACAACCAGTTGTTTAGTTTGTGGTTGTCTTGACGACGCCTGCAAAAACAGCAGCGGCTGGAAGTAAGTTCAAAAGAGAGGAAAAAAAACAAAGTCAGAAATGTTGTGAGCCAATGTCAGTAAACAGACGAGAGGCTGAGACCAGAACCTCGTTCATCAGTAACGATCAGTCCAAGAAGGTCAGAGGGTTTTCTAGAGGGTTTGGTAAAAACAGCTTCATGACTCCTGTTCCTGAGCGAGAGTTGGTTCAGATGTTGACTCGTCTGCTGCCTGATACCGATGTTACTCTGAGACTCACATTAACCCTGAAATATAACGGTTCCTCTGAGCTCCATGAATCTGCAGCTCGTCTGTTGGATGAACACCATGAATAAAACAGAAAAAAGAAGAAGTGAAGCCTGAAAATTCACCGTCAGGAACGTGTCATTTAAACCAGAGCAGGTGAAGATATTAGAGAAGAGGACTGAACTGAAGATGGATAAAAACTGAAATCAATCATGTTTTTGGTTCCTCCTGCATCTAATCTGCATTTGTTTCTAAGAGTTTTCAGTTTCTTCTTGTACTTTGGATTTTACAGTTCCTCTCAGCCTTTAGGTGATTTTAGGAAAATGAGGCCATTTAGATCATCGTCTAAATGTTTGCGAAGCAGAAAAGAAAATCACTCCCAGTCAGTTAGTTATCCCTGATACTAAATCGTCCTCTAACTAATTCGAGGTTTTCCAAACCTTTGAGCTGTGGACTGTCCTCTGAGCTGTGATTAAACCACTGTTTACCTTTATTATTTAACTTTAAAGAGAGTTTAAGAAACCCTGAGAGTTTCTGTGGAGGCAGGAGAGATATAAAAATGTCCAATAGTTGAAGCTACTTCCATCTAACTCCACCCTCGACTTCTGTACAGGTGTTCATCAACTTTTATTACCTGAAATAAACGACGGAAGCGTCGGGGACCGTTTGACACTGGTTCTGATACCTGATACCTGATACCTTTTACTTCAAGAACTATAAACATGTTTTTCTACAAAAATACAAACTGAAACTGGCAAATGTTTAGAAACAAGGTGCTGCAGATACGTTTCAGTGTCAAAAAGAGATTTAGTTGTAGTGTAGATTTTCTCAGTTCTGAAGGATTTGATCAGATCTTGGACTCATTCCAGCACAGTGTGTATGAATGTGTCGAGGCCTCAGCTGGTGTTTGTCTCTGCTGCAGCTCCTTCAGGTGATTTAGTCTCATTAAACTCTTGTATTTGTGCATATAAAAAACAAACCCCCGCCCGGTGCAGCAGCTTTAAAAATAAACTACAAACACAAACGACACGAGGGAGCTGGGTCTACTTCCTCCTCTTCAGGAAGCCCTTTGCTTCCTCCTGCAGCCGTCTGATGTCCTCCTTCCCGCTGTCGTCTGACTCAGGAGGGACGTAGTCTGAGTCATCGCCCACGTCTTCGCTGTCGTCATTAATGAAGCTGTCGTCGTCCCCAAGGTCTTCGTCTTCGTCTTCGTTGTCATCGGGCCTCTTTTTGGGGACGGTGCGTGTGGAGTGACCTGCAGGAGCATTAACAGGATGATAAAACACAAACACCAGGCTTTAACTGTTCATTTACATCTACAGATTTCTGATGGACCGGTTTACTGATCTCTGTCTGGTTCAGAGGGAAAAGAGGACGTTTATTTTAAGGTTTGTTGCCGTCAGCAGGCTGCATGTTTCCAGCCCTGTTGGTTGTTTCACTTGAACGATACCTTTGCTAGTTGTCAACAAAATGAAGATGTTTCACCTCTCATCTGAAAGGCTTCCTCAGTTCTAGAGACCGTGGACAGGGTGGGTCAACGACTCTCAGGACCTCCTCCAAGAGGTTAAATACCTGGGACTCCCCAACCAGCCTCTTGAACTGATGAAGCTTTCCAGATGAGAAACGTCTTCAAGGAACCTAAAAGAAGCCCAGCTGCCTTCAACTCTAGCACTGAAGACAAACACGACCTGGATCGTCTGTGAATATCCAAGAGCTGAAGCTCCACCACGGTCTGTTCGTGACATATTTGAGGAAGTTGGTGGAAGGGATGAACCGTAATAACTCTGACACTCTGGACTTTAGAGATGTAGTGAAAGCTGCAGTTTTATCCTCCTTTATCATAATAACAGAGAATTACATGAAAAATGAATCTGTCATGAAGTTATGAAAAAAGAATCATCATTAACTGATTTAATTTTAACTTTTCATTAAACTAGTACAACGGACCAGAGTTAATGACTTTTTCCTGATCATCATGAAAATAGATTTGATATTAAAAACTAAAAACCTGTTCTGTGTCCTGATGACTGATGCTGCTCTCACTGTTGATTAGAATCAATGTTCACATGTTGTCTGACAGAAACACAAACAGGAGAAACAAACCCACCTGGTTTCTTTGTGTGTTTGTATTCCTTCCTGTGAAGAGGATTTTTCCTGTGAGGGAAACAAACGTCAACGTCAGTTTGTAGTTTGGTTCTTTTTTGTGACAAAAACTAAATAAATAGCAACAACTGAAAACAAACTAACAATTATTTTCATTATCCATTATTCTGCTATATGAGTGGTTTTTATCTATTAAGTGTCAGAAAATAGTGAAAAATGCTCATTTTATTCAGTTTACTGTCAAATGTGACAAAGAAAAGCAGCAAATCTTCACATGTAAGAAACTGGAACCAGAGAAATTTTGGCATTTTCACTTGAGAAATGACTCAAATTGATTATTCCATTAGGGAAATAGTTGCTAATTAGTTTTCTGTTGATTGACTAATTGATTAATGGACAAAGCGAGGCTCCTCCTTTCATCATTTTGTGTTTCAGTAACATTTTGTCTCTTTCATTTCTGCCTCGTCAGGTCTCCAGGTTTCCCATCATCCCTTTCACCAGGCTGTGATGTCTGACCTGTAGCAGTCAGTGCCGTAGGGACACTCGGGTCGGTCCGCCTCCTCCTCCTCCTCCTCCTCCTCCTCCTCGTAGTCGGTGTCACCGGGGTGACTGCACTCCTGGAAATGGACCGGGTTCTTCCTGGAAAACAAACAGGTGGGTGAGATGAGAGGTCCTCGGTCCTGCAGGTCCTTCATCTAAAACAAACACAGCTCTGCACCATTTAATCCACTGGAGCCAACAACATCTCTGAGTTATTCTAATCCTGAAACCAAGAACGTTAATCTGAACAGCAGTGCGGCAAAAACACAACAGACAGATCATCCCAAAGGGATCAATAAAGTCTGTCAAAGTCTAATCTAAAAATAAGGCTGAACATGGAGCGAATAAATCCAGTTTCAGCAGGAGCCGTCTCAGAAGCATCAAACCTAAAATGTGATGTTACAAGACTGTTCAGGTGTTTAGAGACACAGTTGTTTGCATCAGAAGTACGTTAAAAGCTCGTGGCACAGGAGCAAACCTTTCTGGATCTCTCCAAGGAAACAGACAGCAGCTGAGGAAAAACAGGATCAGTGTGGACCATAAGACCAACACTAAACAAACTCCTCATGTCTCCCTGCACTTTATCACTGAACACAGGAGAGAGAAAACAGAAAAGGTCGACTGGAAGATCCAGGAACATTTCTGAATAAGGCCTGTGGAGCTCTAAGGGTCTGTTTTATGGACTAATGAGACTAAACTGGAACTGTTTGGGCCCGTGGATCAGCAGGATGTTAACATCCCAACAGTAAAGTCCAGACGAGGACCCGTCCTGTTGTGAGGATGTTTAGCTGCTGCAGGACCTGGTAAACTTTGATCATGAGTTCTTTACAAAACCAGGGCATTTTGAAGAAGATCATCTGGTCGTCTCAGTCACATTTCAACCCCACTGTAAACCTTTGGGGGGATTTAAAGAAAAGAAAGAAACCAAAGGATATTAGACCCTGTTGTGATCAGATCTGTCTGATCAGTCCAGATCACACTGTGTTCAGATCTCAGGTGTAAAGCCCTTAGCTGGTCTAAGAAGAAGTATCTCAGCAGAGAGCATCAGGCTCTGACATCAGGAAGCTGCTCTGAGAGGCTTTTGGACCTGAGTCAGATCTGAACTCGCTCATCAGCTCGAGTGCACTTCACCTCGTCTTTGTTGGAAAATGAGTCACATCAAAGTGAAAGCTCTTTGGCAGCACTTGAAGTAAATTCACAGTCGTCCTCTAACTTCCTTTATTTCTGTCTGAAGAAGCTCAGCTGTTGTATAAGCAGAGGTAAACACACCTGTAGCAGTCCTTCCCGTACGGACACGGCGTCCTGAGTCGAGGTTTGGACGCCGAGCTGCCGTTCGACTCCGCTTGTTTAGTCGTTTGTCGTCCATTCGTCGACTTCTTCTCAGACCTCAGACCTGTCGGGGAGTTTCTGTCGGCTGTGGACGTCTCTCCTCCTTTTCGCTCCTCCTCCACCTCCACGGTGAAGTTATCAGACTCGTCGCTGACCTCAGATCTGTTGGATCCGCTCTGACACCGGACTGATGGTTTCTCTGAGGAGACGTCCTGAAAATCAACACAGACCAGAGGACACCATGTTAGCGTCATTAGTCTGTAAAGATCTGGGCTGTAACTGACCATTATTAATTAAACTGTTGAGTATAATTTCAGATTAGAATCCAAAACGCAGAAAAGTAGCAAAATCCACTTCTTCTCCACAGTTTCATCTGAAGATCAATAATAAACTGACTGAAGCTGATCTGTAATTAGAGCCAAACTATTTAACAAGGTTCTCTCCAGGAAGCTTTTCAGAAATCCATGAACTGATTAATGAACTAATTGTTTTAATTGTTTATCTAAAGACGACGTTTTACTGCTGTATTTATTTTTATTAATTCAGTTTAAAAAGAGGAGGACGAGAAATTAATGGATTAAAACGAAACTAAAAACCCTCCAACAGTAAAACTACAACAGTAACAACAGCGACTACTCCCTAATTACTTCCTCTTCATCACTCACCTTCTTCCTCTTCTTCCTCGGCCTCTCCTCCTCCTCCTCCTCACTAAGCTCCGCCTCTTCAGGTGCAGAGGTCACAGTGGGCGTGGCCTGTTTGGCTGCTGCAGGTGTTTTACGTCTCTTCACAGTCGACTGAACTGAAACACAGAAGGAGAAATGACAGAGTTAATCATCACGTCACCAAGCTGCTCTGATGTCTTTATCTGAGGAAGTAACAAGTAACTACACCTGGAAAAAAAACTGAAATGTAGGTACAGTACTTGAGTAAAAGTACTTAATTACTTCCTAACACATCGCCCTGTTTCTGCTGTTCGCCCTTTAACGAACGAACAACCGGAGCAGTTTCTCTTCAGGAAACAGGAACGTTTCGATCCGTCCACTCGGCCCAGTTCAGCTCAGAGTGGACGGATGGAGTCACGAAGCAGAAATAATCGCAGAGTAAATATCAGAGGAGCAGACTGTTCAGACAGGCTGAGGATCTTTATTATCAGCTGTGATCATCAAAGACGGCTTCATTCCACTTCATCACAGCAGTCAAACTCTTCAGCTTCTCTGTTAAACACTGGATGACCTCAGACTGTTTAAGGTCAACGAGCGTCTGAAGTGACAGGAGTTCAGACCTGACTCCCAGCAGCTCTGGATAACATCACCTGAAAACAGCTCTCATTCCTCCAGCACCAGTCCTGAACCAGCATCATGGAAAATTATATTCATTTAGCTTCACAGAGAGAGGAGGGGGATTTCCTCTGTCTGAACTATCACTAAAAATGGCAGTGAAGGGGAACTGTGGAAGTCGAGATAAGATCTGGATAAAACTGCAGGAAAGAAAGGGAAACTCCTACAGCACAAATATGAAACACTGTGATTAAACTCCTCTGTGTCACGAGCTGCAGGGTTAGAAACCACAGCTAGTATGGAGAGGTTCTTGCCTTACTGATAAACTTCTTCTTTGTTGTCATGTGACAGAAGCAGGAACACGGTACCTTTGGGGCTGGAGGACAAGCTGCTTGGAGCCGCCGCCGCCATCATCCACGCAGGTAAAACTCTTTTCTTGATTGCAGGCTTAGCAACGTCGTTGTGATAATTCTTCACTTCCCTCTGAGGAGCTGAGTCTCCCTGTATGAATAATAAAAAAAGACAGCGTTATGATTGGCTACCTGCAGGTTTGTACCAGCTTGTGATTGGCTACCCACAGGTTTGTTCCAGCTTGTGAATGGCTACCCGCAGGTTTGTTCAGTTCAATGATGTATAAAGTTTGCTTGTTTAAATTTTCTGGAGACACACATTTGTTTGTTTGACTGCATCTGTTCATTCAGTGATTCAAATACATCTCAAATATTATCTACAAAGAATCAATCTGCTACGATTTTGAAAATCATCAATATATTTGAGTTGTGGATTGTTGGTCAGACTCAAGACATCACCTTGTTCTCTGGGAACCTTCAATGGATGTTTACACTATTTTATATTCTAAATGATGAGTCAAAAAAATAAGAAATTCCCTCAAGATGTTACTCCGATATCGCGTCCATGAAAACGTGATGGATGGAAAACATAACGCTTCTAGCCACAGTGTGAAAAGGACGAGGGAGAAAAGACAGAGAAATAACAATGTTATACTGTATATAACTTAAATGCAGCATCGTTGTCACAAATCAGAGAACATGAATTCGATCAGACCACCATTTTGTTCCTTTCTGTCCATTTCTGTGACGTTTAAGTGTCAATTTACATTTTCAGCCTGAATAATTGAAATCTGAAATTATCTGTCAACAGCACTTCTTCTGTGCTGATAAATAGTTGCAAACCTTATTTAAACTTCCTTCCTCCTCCTCCTCGTTCGCTAACGTCGGCTCCTCGTGAGGTGGTGTCCGTTCTCGGTCCGGTCTTACTGGATGATCCGGTTCCACATCTGGCTCTGGAGGACTGGGAACTTCCTCCTTTTCTTCTCCTTCAAATGCCTGACTGCTGCTACAGGAAGTGATTGAGAAAATGACAGTTAAACAACTTTTAAAACTCCTACAGAGTTTCCTGAGGAGAACCTCTGTGTGAAATGTCAAAATCAAACTTGATGCTGAGTTTCTTGATGCTGCTGCTCAGAAACAAGCTGGAATTTGAAGATGAATTTTACATGAGGCACTGCTGGTAACATTTGCTTGAGTGTCCTCCATCTTTTTGATCTGATCTTCAAACACAGAGGCAGCATCAGGACAATGGAGGGGATGCTAACTCAGAGATAAAAGATGACCAAGCATAAATCAACATTTTCCCTAATGCTGGCTTTTAATTGAGTCAACAAATAACCCCCCCACACAGAGTCCTGTTTGCAAAGATAAAAGATCAGACTTTCATTAAACAGTGGAGAGCTGTCTCGTCCGTCTTGGTTTAATTATTCACAGACACATCGAGGGAAACTGCAGCAAATGAGATTCATCTTTTGATCTTGATGTCATTTGCATTGACATGGAAAAGACATGGAAGTACCTGGGAGTGCTCTCTTCTCCACCCACGGCCACCACCTTGTAGATGAACTGCCCCGGCAGCAGAGAGAAGAAGTCTCCGTGATGGAGAGGGTACCAGGAGTCTTTCTTCAGAGGTTGAGGGTCGTCGGTCAAGGATGACTGAAAGAAGCACGGGTTCAGGTGGGTCTGAAGATCAAAACAACAAGAGGATAAACCAATAAACTGCAGCAGAAACAAACACTGAACACATTCCTGATGACATTCTGTTTAAGAAGTTTAATAAAATTGGTTTTAACTTGGCTAAATTGTTACGGCCAGATGACTAGGTAGGTCCAAAATGCTGAGGCTTGAGAGCTGCTCCCAAGAACCTAACAACAGTGATCTGAGGAGGAACTGTGAATCAGGCCCGAGGTTCAACAACACATAAGGTCAACAAATGTTATCTGTTCCAAACCAATAGAAACAAGTTGCAGAGAAAAATGTTGGTGTGTACAGGGGCTACAAAGACCAGACAGACTGATGTCCACCATCAAAAGCTCCAACAACAGAAATCTGAGCGTGGAGAGTGTGGTCTGATGAGCTCCATTTTCTTTTACATTACCTGGACAGCCAAGCATCTTCTTCCATCTTGGCGAGCCTTTGTTACATGGCGTGCCTCTGGTAAAATCCTGTTCTAATGTTTGACTCTGGGGTTTATTGTGAGCTCCTGATGATTCTTTTGTGCCTCTCAGTCGTAAACTCTCTCCAGACTCTTTGATGTGGTTCTTGTGTAGGTGGTAGAAGAGGTTTGTGGTGTTTGAGTCTGTTGTGGGGACTGGTTCTGGTCCGTGTCAGACTTTTCATAACCAAACCACGTCCATGCTGTAGAGGTAAAACCCCTTGTTTAGGAACGAGCTCCTGGGTTTGTCTCAGCTGGTCCTAACCCTAACCTTAACTAGCTGTTCAGAGTGACCCGGTTCTGTCTCACCTTCTCTCTCCATGCTGGGATTAACCTCTCTATCTGCAGCCACGTAGTGCCCACCCAAAAATTGTTGCACACCTTCAAGACAAAGGTATTCCCTGATGACAGTGACTTTGGGAACGGATCTCAGTCCAATCAAACTGGAACAAGAAATCTGATCAGCAGAAGCTCCACCTCGCAAACTTACTTAACTTAAAGGATCTGCTGATAACGTCTTGGTGCCTGATACCACAGGACGCCTTCAGAGGTCTTGTAGAGTCCAGGCCTCAGCCAGATGGAGGTGTTCTGGTGGCGTACAGAGGACCAACTGCATATCAGGCAGGTGTCCATCACTGTATATCACTACCAGACTCCACTGACAGAAAGAGGAATTCTTCCACCACTGAAAGTTAAACAACATAAACTAACTAACAGATGCTCTGTAAAATTCCTGTTTTTGTCAATGAAGTCTGGTATGGTCACAGTGTGTTGGAGCCTTTAGTTGCTTCACGCCTTTGTATCGGCTCTGAACCACCTCTGTTTAATGATGTCTCACCTCCAGCTCAATCGTTCAATCCCTGTGGATGATTTTCTTTTACACTCGCGACCCTGCAGCAACAAACTGCCAGCGTACACGACTGACAGAAAAGAAAAACGTCGCCTCAGAGCCTCGGGCTGCTCTGTAGCTGTGGGTTTTACAGTATGAGATCAAGAGGCTGCATTATTGATGAGATTGATTCCACATCACATTAGAGATGAGTGACGGACTGTGTAGGGTTAATTATCTCTCTGAGATGATGGTTCGAGTCGTGCTGATGCATTAAAGATAATTAAACATAAATGATAATCACCTGAGGTCTGTGTGATTTATGTCTGTAACTCTGACCTCTGCTGGTTTCTGCTGGACTCACTCAGTCCCCCCTCAGGACTAATAAAGATCTGTGGATTTAATGTATTTGCTGGGACAAACAGTGGAATTAAATGGAGGCTCCCTGAGGGTTCATTGAGACCAATCACTGCTGAAACATGACGTTTCTGTTCTGACTGACACTGTAATGATGTTTTTCTTCAGGACAAAAACCAAATGTTAGTAAAGCCAAATTCTATAAAGCAGAGAAGGTTTTTATGTGTCGAAATGCACCTTTAAGATTTGTCTAAACAATTTTGTTCAGATTTGTCTGAACAAAAAGAAGAGGATGGAAATACCTGAAGAACTGGGAAACCTCCACTAATTCATTTTATTAGAAACTCCCACTGGGAGGAAATCAAAATGAACTGGGACCCAGTATTGTATAATGGTCTACTGTAGGGAGTGAGTAACATACTCTGGATTTCTCTATATATTTTTGGACGTTTAATATTCAAGAAAATATGTTTTCAGACTGATGTGTTTGGAGTTATTCCTGAAGACAGGCAGAGCTTTTTATTGTCATTTTTATCAATGAGCAACCATCTTTAAAAAACAACAAAAAAAACCAAACAAGAAAAACTACTGATTACATCTTATCCTGCTGCTCTCACATGTTTAATTTTCCCACAGCACCTGAACGCACCAGCCGGTTTTCACTCTGAGGATATTTATCTGTGACGTCAGTGTCACGTTCATGACGGACAACGTTTCTGCAAACTGATTTCCACAGAAATGAACTGAAAACCAACAGCTGCCTGGATAAACTCTCACAACCCACCTACACACCAGACCAACAAACACTTCAACACATTTTAATACCATGATTCATTCATTTACTAATAATTTTTATTTTTGAGTTTTTATCCTTTATTGTTCTAATTCTCATTACTGTTTAGTTTAGTGCAGCCCCAGGAGAAAACTGCCCTTTCAGTGAGCAGTAATCTTTTCAGTCTCCAGCTTCTTAAATCACTGGTTAATTGATTAATCAGGAGAATAATCCCCAGTCTGCTGGTGTGGACATTTTTAAATCTAACTCACGGGTTTGAGTCGCAGCTGTCCGTTCAGGTTCTCCAGCAGCCCGTGGTGTCTGGACACTCTCTTATCAATGACCTGAGACCAGACAAACAGGACGGGAGACGAGATTCAGCACAAAAGAAATCACCTCTACTTCATGTTGCAAAAATGAATTTGTATTTGCAGTGGATATTCATGGTTTCCAGAGGATAACTCATTCATTAATATTCAACTTAAACACAGATTAAAACGTAAAAGAAATAGTTTATAAACTGACTCTAATCATTTCAGGGATCAGTCTGATGCTTAGAACAGAACTACAAACACCTGATCAGAAACCAAACCACCTGTTCAGCTGCCTCCGTGTTCTCAGTGTGATAGCGCCTCCCAGTGGTTCAGTATCAGACCTGCAGCTACTGATCATTTTCATTATCGATTAGTCTGATTCACAGCATCAATAATTAACGAGCACTGTTAGATAGAGACGCTGGAGGACTCACTCCCAGTAACGGGCCCCTGCCCAGCACCGTCTCCCCCGGCGGCAGGTGGACGGGGCCGCCACCGTCCACCGGGACCAGGTCGAAGCCGGACATCAGCTCAGCGAGCGCGGGACTGGAGGCGGGTTCGTCCCGGTTCACCGGAGACTCTGGGAGAAAACACACAACACCACCAGGCTGCGGTGTTCCGATCTGAAGCCGGGAGGGAACTTGGAGGGAGAATGAAGCGAAATCTGGATTTGACCAGATCCTCTAAGTTCTGTTTGGTCCAGTAGGAACTGAAAACTCCGCGGTAGTGAACCGACCTGATGTGGCGGAAGCACCGGACGAGAATCAGTCCCCGAGGATTCAAACTGAAGGAGACAAAACAGAAACAACTTTCTGTCAAGTACACAATTCAAAACTTCCGGGATGCAAGAGAGCATGCGCAGTAGAGTACACGTGAGGCGCTGCCCAGTAGATTTCCGGCCACACGTTCACCGGATTCCACCCTGATTTTTTTTTTTTTTTTTCCATTTTAAATGTTTTGTTTACGAAATATTTCTGTACATACAATTCATTTCAGGACGGTTTATAAGTGAGTCGATATCCCTCTTTAATCCGGCGCACATGAAATCTACGATACATGACACTTAGGCCACACATTCTCCGAAATACATTCAGATTTTTACCATCTAAAGTATTCTTATTCATTTACAAAATATTAATATTTATAAAGTCTACCTCAATAGATCTTTTAATGAAGCCGATAACGCTCTTTAATTCGGCATAGATGTAATGTAGAGTGCATCACTTAGTTTGTCAAAATGTAAACGTTTTGATTTGTGCTCGTTACGGCCCCTCTGTGGTCATCCTCTTAGGGATTTTTTAAACAACTAGATATTAAATCAAAATGAAGAGAAAGTAGAATAAAAACATAAATGCGAATATTAAACGAACGTTATTTGGCCACGTCTTCAATTCAATTTAATTTTATTTATATAGCGCCATATCACAACAAAAGTCATCTCAAGACACAAATGAAATGATTGATTTACTTGAAATGGGGCTTTTGCATTTTTAAACAAGCACAGAAGTAAATAGAAAACTGTCTTTTGGTTTAGCCATGCGCCGAATTGAAGAGGCGCTGGTAATGACTTAGACAATGTACAGATTTATATATTTTATCGGGTGAATGTTCTTCTTAACCCGAATGCTGCTTTAACTCAACAGATTATTGAATGGAGTCTGGCACCGACTCAATAAAAAACGGGGAAAATCGACGTCGTTTAGTTTGTATGACAGTGAACAGGCGCGAACACCGTGTGGATCAGGTAGAAACTTCACATCGCGCAGTAAAGACACAGTTTAATCACTTTATTCTGGAGAAAATGACCATTTTAATGTGATAAACGCGAGTGCGGCGCTTGTACGCATGCGCACCGCACCAACAACACGATGACGTGTGTAAACAGCCGTTGAGACATTTAAACCTTCAGCTGTCAGACGGACCCGGAGCGACCACACCGCAGGTAAGACACCGAGAAACAGCCGTTACCACGACACACCTGCGTCTCACACCTGAGCACACCTGAGGACGCTCACTCACACCGTGAAACACGAGCGAAGCCCGGAAACCGAGGCTGTTTTCAGCCGCTGTTAGCGAGCTAACCGTGCTGCTGTAGCTCCGGGGCGGAGGTCTGAGCCTCCGAGCTGCGACCGAAAGATCCGAGTTTCGATCGATAAAACGAACATGAAGCAGGACTGAAAGGTTCGGCTCAGGTTGGTTAACGTGTCTGCTGCTGCTCTGTGCTTTATACTGAAGCTCTGAGCTGCTGTTGTGTTGGTTTCAGACTCACGTGTCTGGATGTGGAGGCCGATCATAACAGGAACAGTAAAATACAAGCTGTGGTTTTAACAGGAAGATCAGTTTAAACGTGTTCAGTCTGTCTGAGAAAAAAGGTTCTGACTCTGATGATTCAGCTCGTTACTTCTCCTCTGCACCATCAGACGTTTAAAGTTGTTATTGTACTTTCTTCTTTTTCTTATTGAACATGATGCATGTGTGAAATAAATGACATTTTCTGTTTTACGAGGCTTTAAAGATGAGAAAAATAAGATGTGACATCTGTATTTGAAGTGCGTGTTGTCCATGAGTGACTGAGTCTGCCATAAAAACAGTCAGACCAGTGGAAGCAGCAGATTGTCATTTAAAAAGACCTTGAATTAAACAGTTTGTTAAGTATCTTTCACAGGTTTGGGTGTTTGGTGACTTTATCTCTTTTTAAAGCTTCAGGTCTCAGAAAGTGAAACATACAAGCTGAACTTTTTTCACACCAGTTGTTGACACACTGACTTTATTCACATGAAGTATGAACTCAATCCAGGCTGATGAGTCGTAAAATAAAATGTGAATATTTCCATAGAGCTCTCTGTCGATTTACTTGGTTTTCTTCTTCATCTAATCTTCAACATTTATAAGAACAGTTTAAAGCTGCAGTGACTTGTTTGCAGTAAAGTCTGAGTGACGTTCACTGTGTCTCAGGAAACTAAAGCAGCAGCAGCTCTCACTCAGTCTCAGTCTCATGTAATGACCTCTCTGTCTTTGTTTTCCCAGGCGGGTTCACACTGTTGGACTCTGAGTTATTATGCAGCATGACTCCACGAGGACCTCCCCGGTGTTTCTCCTCTGTGAGAGGACACCGTCACTGACGTCCAACGACGGCGGCGCTCGGCCTCAGAACTTCGCTGAGACTCTGCCGATGGAGATGAGCGTGAAGATCTTCGGAGAGCTGGACACGGAGAGTCTGTGCAGCGCCTCGCGCACCTGCAAACTGTGGCATCACATCATCGAGGAGAGCGAGCAGCTGTGGAGGAGGCAGTGTCTGCTGGTCCGGGCCGTCTGTCAGAGGGAGGTGGACAGCGACAGGAGGGACGGACTGTCCTGGAAGGTGGGTAAAAACAACAACAACAGAGAAACAAGGCGCCGACAAAACAGAGCTGAGTTAAATTTAGAACGTTATCTTTGCAATCAGTGCTTTATATAAAACCAGAAACTGCCATTTTTATCAGTACCAGACTCCATTGACAAAAAACAGGGATTTTACTGGGAGCTGCTGGAATACCACTGCCTCCATCTGTTAGTGTGTTTGTGTTACTGTGTGGTACTCTTACTTCACTCTTACTAAGAGTACCACACAGTAACACAAACACACTAACAGATGGAGGCAGTGGTATTCCAGCAGCTCCCAGTAAAATCCCTGTTTTTGTCAATGGAGTCTGGTAGTGATATATAGTGATGTTTCTGGTTAAACTAAAAGGATTTTCCTCTTTAATAAAAAGCTCTGTCTCTGTAGGAATCCTATCATAATGCTGTCAGACCCGTTTCCTCTCTGCAGGTGACACTGGTGAGGAACTACACCCGCAGCTGTCTGAAGAGAGACTGGCTCAGAGGACGGTTCAGTGACGTCCGGTCAGCCGAGGAGCTGAGCGGCAGGAGGATGACGCCGCTGGACGCTGAGACCTGGGGAGAGATCCTGCAGGCTGAGTTGGACAGATGACAATGTTTAGGTTTTTATTTAAATCCCATCTGATTTTTAACTCTAATGTATATTTTATATGTTGTTTCATATAAAAAACACAAATAATTGTACATATATTTTTTACTTTTTATAAAAAAAAGATCATGATTGAGTGAAACTGAAACGTTAGTGTCTGAATGAATTGTAACTATTGATGTAAATATGACTGAGATGCAATAAACGACATGTTTGTGAAGATCTTTGTGTTTTCAGGAGTCAGCTTCACATTTTTCCACTCGTTTCTTTTTTCTTCTTCAGCTCCAGTCTTCACGTGATGTTCTCATGACTCACACATGAAAATATATCTGGGGTTTTGAAGTGATTCAGTACTTTTCTGCTCTGTCATTGATACTTTACTGTTAAAATACTTTAAGTATAAAGACATTCCACAGAGACTTTATTCTGCTGTCAGCTGGGTTGGTGGAG
This sequence comes from Lates japonicus, assembly GCA_033238685.1. NCBI lineage: Eukaryota > Metazoa > Chordata > Actinopteri > Centropomidae > Lates > Lates japonicus. The sequence goes on along the minus strand of BRZM01000117.1, from coordinate 102,921 downwards.
GAGTGAAGAAGTTCTCATCATCAGCTGTTTCTATTATTGTGTCCACACAGGTTCAACTACAAACCACCAGTCTCTCTCTGAGTTCAACGTGTTTCCAAAGTAGAAATACTTTTCTTTCTGAAGAGGAGTTTGTTTTCGAAGGAAGGAGCTGATGTTAATATTTTTATTGTGTTTTGAAAGTAAAATCTTCATGTGCAGAAACTACAGCTCCCTCATGTGGAGGAAAGATGAATATTTCCCTCTTTAATACGTGTTTAGGTAGAGAAGTACAGTGGTAATCCTCTTTATTTCCTCAGGTGATTAACTGATGTTTGCTTCATAAAACACAAGAAACAGATGAAATGAACTGGAACAAAAGACAAGAAGAAGAAGAAGAAGATCATTAAATGTAAAATGATTCAGTTACTTGATTCATTCACTTATAACGTGATTAATCAACTAATCACTACATTTTGACTGATCGATGAAAATTCATTTTGTTTCATCTATGAAATGATAAATATCTTAAAGTCGGCTGATGGAGGAAGTAACCGGAGCTCTGTGCTCAGCACTCCGCTTTTATTTTGACAGGTGTAACCGGAAGTCTCTCTCCGTGCAGCTTGACTCTGGTCCCTCCTCAGCATCACCGCAGCATCCGCCTCCCCCCTCCCTGGACACGGGACCAGACTCTGACCCCCCACAAACCTCGACGGCCCGGGACAATGGACGACGTTCCCCCGATCATCAACATCTCCATCTCCCTGCGGATCCAGCCCAACGAGGGGCCCGTGTTCTTCAAGGTGGACGGGACCCGGTTCGGCCAGACCCGGACCATCAAGCTGCTCACGGGCTCCAAGTATAAGATCGAGGTGGTGGTGAAGCCTGGAAACGTCGAGGCCACGTAAGAAAGACTTCTCTGTTTGATTCCCTTCATTTCAGCTCAGATGTGTTTTTATCTGCAGCAGGAGGCTCCGCTGCGCATGCGCACACCTTTATTTAATTCACCGTGAAATAAAAACGGTTTGTCGTCCACAGGGACCAGGTCCAGCTCCACGATTAGAAACAAGGGCGTTTAGAAATAGAAAATAAAGCACAACAGTCGCAGGCCTCCTCCTCCTCCTCCTCCACCCGATCTCCACCTGAATTAATCATGTGTGGAGGTTTCTGTTGACTGCTGCTGATCCACCTGCAAACACGGACCGAGCTGCTGCTGTGGTTCAGGTGAAGTCAGGGAGGCTCAGGTGGAGCAGGGCGGGGTCCGAAAACAACCGGAAAATGTCGAATTAAAACGACGTTAATGAATAAAACAAGAAAGATACAGTTTACGAGAGAAACAGGTCGTTAAAGTATCCTGATATTTAACCTCTGAATACACTGTAACACACTGTAAACACTATACAGTCGGTTTTACACAGTGTTCAAAATGCTGCAGAAAACTACATCAGCTGATTTAATCAGCTGAGTTTGGACATTAACAGACTTTATGTGTGTGTTTGTGTGTTAATGAGGTGGAGCAGAGGAAAGAAAATACAGCCCAGAATATCTGTACTGTGTTTGATGGTGTTGATGGACGATGAGATGCAGGTTCAGTGATTTTATTTTCCAGTGACACAACGTTCACTTTAAAAGGACAGAGAGATTTACACTTTAAAAAAGACCCGGAAATGCCCAAAACCTGGACCCAGATTAGTTGATATTTTACTTTAATCCAGTAAATGTCTGGTTTCCATGAAATGAAAAATCAGCTGAAGCAGTGTGGATGTGTTTCCTGTGGAGCTCAGAGCAGCTGTAGTTCAGTCCTGTTCTAAAATAAAGAAGCAGCGTGTTTGTTTGTGTGGGCGAGTTGCTTCAGGTACCGGTGAAATCTGAAACAACAGATTCATGAGTTACAGTGGAAGGATTCTACAATATCATGGACAGTTCTTTTATATTTAGTTGTGAGAGAAACAGTAGAAATACTTGAAGTTACAAAGTAATCCTTCAGGATCGTTCCTGATCCTTCAGGTCGGTCTTCTTTGGGGAGGAGGTGCAGGTGGAAATAGAATAGATAGACAGAATAAACACAAAGAAGAAGAGACATTGTAAATTCTGAATGCCAGTCCACTTCCATGTTTAAGTACAGTGATTTTCACACCTGACGTGAACCGTACCTGAGTCAACAAGAATCGTACTTGAGACCATCTTTTCAAGTGAACCTGGGCACAGTTTGTTGATCAGCTCTGGGCCCAGAGTCCCTGATGTGAAGAGCCTTCTGTATCATCAGCAGTGTTAGGAATGTTACTTGAAACATGATCAATCACACATAAAAATAACTTAATACTAATTTGAAAAGGTAGTTGCATGCCTTTACACTTTACACAAGGCCACGTCCTTCGAAAGCTGCAGCACCGAGTTTCTAACCTTCGACACGGTCAGTCAATCGGTACGATCGTCCTGTTACCTTCCTCCCTCTCCTCTTCCTCGCAGCAACATGAACATCGGAGGCATCATCTTCCCTCTGGAGCAGCAGTCCAGAGACGAGGAGTCGGTGGTTTATCACGGCCAGTATGACACCGAGGGCGTCCCCCACACCAAGAGTGGAGACCGCCAGCCTGTCCAAGTCAGTATGGAGGTAAGACATCGGTGTGGCCTTCAGGAGAGTCTGAAGCTGAATGATAATTCCTGCTGCAGTGTTGGTGACTCTGATTCTCCTCCTGTCCAGTTCAACAAGGCGGGGACGTTCGAGACAGTCTGGCAGGCGAAATACTACAACTACTACAAGAGGGAGCACTGCCAGTTCGGCAACAAATTCAGCAGCATCGAGTACGAATGCAAGCCCAACGAGACGCGGACCCTCATGTGGATCAACAAGGAGGCGTTCAACTGAGTCAGCTCGTCCTAACACCGTCCACACACACCGAGTACCGAGCAGAGGACGTCAGTCGTACCAGGACTACCTTTGAACATCAGCATCACAATAAAAAGGACAGCCTTTTTCCCCGAAGGCGTGCATCAAGTCATCGAGGGTCTGGGTATTTGTGTTTTGTTTGCAGAAAGGGAGAGGAAGTAGCTGTTTGCTATGCTGGTCTTTAAAAGGTTTTTGCTTTAAAGCTGCACTCGGCAACGTTGTTCTTTACCAGCAAAAAGGGAAGAGTTTGAAGAGCATTGGTAATATTCAGAAATCCAACACAGAGGGGTGAGTTCACTGCACACAAGACTTAAAAGTGCAGCTTTCACGTACGGTATTTTGCTTTTACATTGCTTCCTGTGTGGGTCAACCTCTCAGTGATCAAACATCTTGAGTTTATTTCCTAATTTTGCTGGTACGAGAACCGAGAGAAGCTCCAAAGGTTGCAGAGCGTAGCTTTAAAACAGGGGTGGACGGGGTTAAAGGAACAATCACATATTTTGAGCTTGTTCGACATCTTCCTAAAAAAGACTGATGTACATTTCAAGTCTGTGTCTCCAGGACAGAGACTGATCATGGATGTGTTTAGCTTAGCTTAGCTCAAAGACTGGAATCAGGGGGAAACAGCATTCAGCGAAGCGCAGGACAAATCAGCTAGCTAGGATGCTAAGAACTACAGCGTTAATGAAAACCATCAAGATAAAAGTCCCACTCAACTCCCTCGTAGACAATGATAGTGACTCACAGTTGGAGCTCTCCTGCAGTTTGGATCGACATGAAACTCTCAGTCCAAACGACTGAGTGACCTTTGATCAAGCAGCAGCAAAATTTAAATCCAGTATTTCAGATTGTACCAGTCACTGCTACAGCTAGCACAGTGGATGTGACGTGCATCCAGCACAGTAAGAGGAGCAGAGCAGCTTTTTCAACTTCTAGAGAACGTCATTTGATCAAATCACAGAGTAACATCCGAGTGTTGAGGCTACAAATGTTAGCCTGGGTCCATCAACTTCAGAGCTTTTGTTAGCAAACCAGCTCGTCATTAAACCAAGAGTCAGAGTCCAAGAGTCAGCTGGTGTTATTGGTCAACAAACAGCTCTGATGCTAGCTGCTGCTAAAACCACAATGCCACCTTTTTACATTTCTGTTTCAGATGTAGCATGGAAATCAGGCAGAACCTGAAGTTTTATGGAAGCTGTATTTGTGCATTTTTGATGGCGCTAGGCTAGGCTAACAGTTTCCCCCTGCTTCCAGTCTTTATGCTAAGGTAGACCGCTTGGACTTGAAATTCACATCAATATTCTTTTAACTCTCTGGATAAGAAAATAAACTTGTGTTGTCCCCAAAATGATTCAGTCGTTCCTTCAGTAAAATAGAGTAATACCCCTCAATAACTAAAATTTATCATAGCACAAGTCAGGAGGAACCAAGCGCACCAGCTAGCATGGTGTTAGCTGAAGACCAGGATGGAAGACACCCACCAAGAATTTTACCTTATTTATTAACTGTGTGGATGTGAGGGAGCCGATGAATCGCTTAGACTTAAACTTAAGTGTTATGTGTTGTGTTTATTTAAAGGAAAAATCCACCTAAAAACAGTAAACACAGTTTGAGAAAACAGTTAGCGGTGAGGTTGTTCCTCCATTAAATAGCTTGGTCCATGTTTCTTGACTTCATGTTCAGATGTTTAGCATCAGAACAATCAAAAGCTAATCGGAATATGTTGGGTTCGGTGAGTCCTTCAGAATAAAAGCCTGACCTTTAACTGATGTAAAGGTAAACATCTGTGATATAGAAATACAGAAACAGAAATGTTGGCTATGTTGCCATAAAAATAAATGTCTTCATGAGGAAAACTTCACAGACACTGTGAGATCAAACAGGGTGATGGTGGATTTTTCCTTTAACGGATGCGGCTGGTTTTACTTTATATTTTTATTACTGTCAACAAATCTCATGTGCAGATCAAAACCAACAGCGTGTGGACGTAAACCTTCACAAACACCTCACAAATATCTAGTTTAGTTTGTTTAAATAAGGCTCAGTAATTTCAGCTGCTCATTGTAGCTCTTATAAAACAAAGAAGAAATAGTTTGGGACTATTTTCAGCGGCGGATGAATCCACATTTTGTGCTGAAGTGAATATTTGTGGCAGCAGGACGTCAGATGTCTCAGAGATAATCAGATATGTCAGGTTGTATTTGATAGTGGGAGATGTTCACAGGTTTTCTGTTGATCATGAGTCAAATATAAAATCTGAGACTTTTCAGATTTCAGACGTTCTGTCTTTGTTTTCACACTCGGTGCTTCTCTCTCTGTTAGTTTTTTCTTGAAGTGCATGGCTGGATTCATTTTGCCAAATAAGATCAGTTTGTTTGTTTGTTTGTTTGTTTGTTTTGTTACGACGTGTCAGTGCTTGAACCTTGTTGTTTTGTTGCGTACTGAACTGAAGGAGAATAAAGTGTCTTTGTGAAAAAACCGGTACAGAACCAACAGGAACTGTGAAGACTTCAGTTTTGCACTGGTGGAGGAAGTATTTACAGTACATACACCTTTTACTTTAGTAAAAGTAGAAATACCACAGAATTGAAAATGTACTATCAGCAAAATGTACTTAAAGCGTCAAAAGTAAAAGTACACAGTGCAGATAAATGATGACTGTGATATTAGATGTTTTATTAGATATAAATAAAGGTAATAGAGTAAAAAGTAGATGTACAAAGTTGCATGAAATGGAAAGTACAGGTGCTCAAATGACCCTGTGAATATTCTCATTCATCCAGGTCATAGTTATCTCAAGGAAACTTCAATTGAACGCAACTGGACTTAGTTATTGTCTTTTTAACTTTTCCACCAACGACTGTCACTCTAACGACTGACGACTGGCACATGGAGCACAAAGGATCCATGACTCCATCGGTCTTGTGAAAGCCCTCACAGAGGTTAAATACCTGGGTCTCCACACCAGTTAGTTAGGACCAGTCCCAGCCTGGTCAGATGCGAGCATGAACTGATGAAGCCTCTTGGATGAGAGGTGAAACGAGGTCCAAGTCCAGTTGCGTTAAATTGAAATTTCCTTGAGACAGGTGCTCAAATGTACTCAGTTACTTTCCACCACCACAGTTTTATAACTACAGCTTCATGTCAGAGGGAACTACAGTAGATTTTACTCTACTGTATTTATGTTTAATGGACATTTTTAGACTACAAACATTAAACACTCTGAATATAAGTGTGAGAGCAGACTGTTGCTGTGATTTGATTTAGAGTGAATAAACACTGTTACACAGGTGAAAACACAGGTTAGCTTAGAGCTAATTTAGGCAGAGAAATAGAATGACTGATGTTTGTTTTTATTGTGATCTCTGATGTTTCCACTCAGCAACAATCAGCTTCAGAGCAGGAGAGAAAACCTGACGTCCAGACATGTTATTCTGAAACAGAGTGATGCCTCTGATCAATAGACGAGCTTCGTTTCCAGTTTCTTTTTTGGAAACAGAGTGATTCTTCTTTTTAATAGACGAGCTTTGGGTCTCACCTCCTCCACCTACACCCCCTCCTCCTCCCTCTCTCCCTCTCTCTCTCCTCCTCCTCCTCCTCTCTCCGTGCTCTCTCTCCCCCTCTGCGGCTCTCTCTGCTGCCGCTGCGGTGAATCTCTCCCCCGCTGTCAGTCACGGTGCAGTCGGGCAGCCGGTGGTCGGTGGTCGGTGTCTCACTGTCAGAGCTCCCGTTGAAACATCGTCTTTTTTCGGACCCGTTAACTCGGCTCTACCTCTCTCTCTCCCGGCAGCTGTTCACTCTCCGGCGGCAACATGGTGAGAAAATAATCCGTTCTTTATTTAATTTTATTTTTTAAATCAAGATAGAAAACCTGATTCTGTGAATTCAGCTCCTGCTGCTGCGGCTCTGTTAGCTAACGTTAGCCGCCGTTAGCTCAGCGCTGGTTTTAATAAAAAGCGTAACGTTTGTGGCCGTTAGTTTGTGACAGTGTGGGTCAGCTGTTGTGTTATTTATGTTTAAGCTAACTGTCACACAGTCGTGTATTAAGTGTGTCTGATTTGTGGTATTTGTTGGTACGTAGCCTCGGTGCTAGCTGGTGCAGTAATAGAAAAACACTGGTTTGTTAGCAGGTTAGCTAATAGCCGCAGGACCGTCAATTGCGCAACTGTAACGGAAGTGTAGCAACGTGGCCATCAAAATAAAAGCTTCGTATTTTTAAAGATGGAATGGGATGCAGCTAAAGGTTGTTTTCATTGTTTTTTCATAATTGTTTCATTATTTTTTAATCATGTGGGTAATAACTTAGTTTAATATTTGATAGAAAAATGTTAAATAAATGTTTTTGTCTTGTTATGGCCAATCAGCAGCCTAAAAATTAAAGGTATGTAACAGTTATATTCGAAAGTGAAAAACAGCAAATTATTTCATTAGAGAGACTGGGAATATAGTTTTCCTGCTTTTGATTTAATGAATGAATCATTGACTAATTGTCAACAGCTATAAAATTAACATTAAAGACTTCATTTTAACATTAAAGGTTGTGCAGGCTGGTTTTTATAGTGCATGTTCCCAGAAACTAAAGTGTGTTATTTAATTGTATTTTATTGTGTCAGTTATTAATAGTTATTAAGCAGGCAGCTGTTTGTTTACCAGCTTCTTAACAGTTGTTTCTGCACTTAAAATAATAAAATAATATATTTACATATGGTTATTAAATGTTGGTTGAAATATTACAACATGAAAAAAATCTGATATCCTTTTTCATTCAGCTTTTATTCAGTGATATTTAACTGCAGAGGGTTGTGAATCACTATGATGACAAATGAACATCTGCTCATTCGTATAACATTGACAGAATCCTGGTGATTATAATGTTTTATTCCTCAGTCGTGGTTGTTTACACTGAACAATGGACAAGTGCTCTCGAAGAGGAGTTTTATTTTGAAAACGGCGACCGGAAGAGTAGTATTGTGTAACGTGAGAGATGAGAGATTGTGCAGTGCAGATACTTCAGCTGGTGTTAAAATCAGATAATCTGAGATCGGTTTTTTTTAAAGGATGTTAGCTGTCCTGGAATTAAAAACTTTCACAATAAACCACTTCCTGTTCTCTCTGCCTGCTCTCCCCTCGAATCTGAGCTTTTTCAAAATGGCCTCCAGAGTCTGTAAATCTGAGAACTGATTATAAAATAAGTGATTTATTACCTCTCTGGACTTTTAACCAATAAACAAATGTCACAGTAAAATTAAAAATACGACAGCAGGGAGGTCTGCAGCGCCGGCAGCTTTACTGTCATGGAGGCTGTAAAATGTCACTCAGATTTATGTGTGAGATTGAAATAATCTGGCAGGTAAACTGATCTGATGGGGGGGGTAGAGGTGGTGGTGGGGGTTCCCTCCATCATCCCTAAATATACAGACGTGTGTTTAATCTTCAAGTTTCAGAGCTGTTGTCATCACAGTGGAGTTTGAATGCTGCGTGATTGACAGGAACAACTTCATCAACTCATAAACACTGACAGGCCTGAGGAAAATAAACAGATAGTTGTTGTTTGTTTTACTTTCTGTATTCTTCTGGATTAATACTGTGAGATTTACTGACACAGCTGTAGAGCTGCAACCAGACTCACTACCAGACTCCATTGGCGAAAACAGCAATTTTACCTGGAGCTGCTGGAATACCACTGCCTCCATCTGTTAGCGTGTTTTTAATGATTTTTTTCTTGCCTAATCAGTTGTGTAAATGTTGGACTCGTCTCATTTCATCGTTGGTGTTTTCTCTGTTTCAGGGAAATGAAGCCAGTTATCCTCTGGAAATGTGCTCGCACTGTGAGTATCCGTAAATGTCACTTCACCACAGGACGTCAGATGAAACTGTGTCAGTGCAGGTTACAGATATTTACAGTTTTACCTGACTGTTTCATGCCCCTGCGTATGTTTATGTTTAAGAAAACAGGAATTAATATTAGCGCCTGTATTGATTTTTAGTGTTAAAGGGCTTGTGGCAAAAATCAAGGAGAAGAGTAGATGTAAATAAATCATTTGGAGAGAAAGCACTTATTTTATGGGAAATATTTTCTGAGCTGAGCAGCGGTGAACTTTGTGCACTTATACATGCAACAACTGTGAGGTGGAGATTCTTCTTATTTATGCACCAAAACAAACAAAAGCTGCTGAACATCTAATACACCAGTGTATGATGTGAGAGAGGTGTGTAGTCAAAACTGAACACTTCAAGTCCCTGTTTAGCTTCTGTAAGCAGAATGTACAGTTTTAATAAATACAAAAAAAATGCATTTCCTGCAGAAAATGCAGTGTGAATGCTGCAGCAATGCTAAACTGATACTTAAAATAGCAGAATATACAAATAGCAAAACTGCAGGAAAAGTTTATTTTATTTGAAATAGTTGAAAAAATTTAACAAGCATAAATGTAAAAAAGTTAAAACATTTTGACAGCTGAACATTGGGGTTATCAGTTAAGTTTCACTTTAATTCAGTGACTGGACAACTGAAGCCCGCGCTGCAGCTCGTGGAAAATGAGGGTTTATGTAGATACTCCGGTACACAGATTTAAATAACAAAATTGTACAAAAAGTTGTACATTTTAAAAAAGCATAAATAGATGAAAAAAGTTGAATAAGCATAAATGTAAAAAGGTTAAAACGTTAAATATTTTGACAGCTGAATGGTTTCTGCTGCAGAAAGTGCAGTAGTCAGTAAAAGCTGGGGATCAAACCGCCAACCTTCTGATTGGGAAACTTGAGCTGAGCTCCTGCAGGATCCAATTCATTTATTAATTGATACATACAACATATATATGTATATATATATATATAAATATATATATATATATATATATATATGTATATATATATATGCGTGTGGGAGTAGGTAGGGGCCAAAAAAGATACAGAAGAATAAAAATAAAGATTTGAAGAAATATACTATAATGCAGTTATAAGCAGCTGTAAAGACATTTAAAGTGTAAAAAAATGAATAGTGTTTGTCAACAATCATAACTTACTATATTTGCATGTTGTTATCTGCTTATACAGCATCCTCTGCTTACAGGTGTCCACATAATGCTCATGAACAACAACAATATTTGAATAGAAAAAATGTTGCTGGAATAAAATATCTGAATTCACAAAAGGATGTTTAAATGAGGAAGTTTCTGGTTAATAGAGATTGAGATAAAAGAGTGAATCCAATCAAGCATTCACTGTAAAATTTCAGTACTATACAGATGCGATACGATCATAATCAGAAGTATTGTGGTTCAGTATCCTTTGCTACAGAAGAAGTGATTCATCAGACAGAAGTGAACTGATGTGATGGAGGTGTTTGAACATTGCCTCCTCCCTCAGACCCCTGCCTGACGGTCTGACCCAGACTCTCAACATGCCGAGGCTAAAAATGCCCCGTGGCTCTGTAAAGGTCAGTGTTGGGCTGCTGGGAGAGCCTCGCTTATTTTTAGTCACGGCAATATCCCAGTTTCAATCAGTTGGCCTCCTTAGTCTGACCCTAGCTCCAGAGAGGAGGGCTCGCTGTTTAATTAGAAATAATGATGTTAATGTCTGGACCTACGGTCTGAGCAGCGTCTGCCTCTAGGTGACGGTTGTGGAACGTGGGTCTCATAATTATGTTGCTGGTATAAATTTAAGTGGGTGGAAGGTGGGTGCCTCTTGCTGGTCACATGACACACTGATAAAACCTCCAACAAGCTGTAACAGCCTTCAATAACAGGGAAAGATCTGCTATCCTAAACATTTTTAGCAGATGAAAAGGTACAACATTAAAAGACGAAGGTCTTGTGAATATTTTAAGCCATAAATGAAGTCTCTAGCACAAAGTGTGCCAAACTAGTTGAAGTTTGAAGAGGAGGACGTTTTGAAGGATTTGAAAATCCTTTCCATTCATTTTAATAGCAAAATGTTTGCAGAAAAAGCTGAATATTTCAAAAAGTATAAATAGCAGAAAAGGTTGAAGACAAAGAGAAAGGTCCTAAAAGAGCTGAACATTTTGATAGTGGAATGGTTTTTGTGTTAAGTATGCAGGAGTAGTTACCAAAAATTGTACGGAAGAATAAGTTGTTTATTGAACTAGAAAATGCATTTCTTGTAGAAAATGCAGTGTGAATGCTGAAAGCTGAATGTAAACTGCTGAAACCATTCTTAAAATGGCTGAAAACAGTTGAAATGCAAAAGAAAATGTTTTGAAATTTGAAATCTGCAAACAATAGCTGAAGTATTCATTTGAATAGCAAAATTGCAGAAAAAGCTGAATATTTTAGTATAAATAGCAGAAAAAAGGCTTTTCAAGCATAAATGTCCTAGAAAAGCTAAAGACTTTGATCGCTGAGTGGTTTCTGTAGCAGAAAGTATGCAGCAGTTGTAAATCACATGGTCACGTGACACACTGATAATTCCTCCAACAAGCTCCAAACAGCCTAAAATGTCACAAATCTCCTAAACTAAACATATTTAGCAGATGAAAAGGTACAACATTAAAAGATCAAAGTCTTGGGAATATTTTAAGCCAAAAATGGAGTCTGTGACTGACTGTATGCCAGACGGGTAAGCTTGAAAAGTTGAGTGAAGAAAGTTGAGCTGAGCTCCAACAGGATCCCATTCCTTTTTTTTGAAAAACATTAAAATAAAAAGTTGAGTACAAGCAGACGTGTCCAGAAAAAGCTGAACATTTTGATAATTGAATGGTTTCTGTAGTGCAAAGTATGCAGGAGTAGTGACTGAAAAATGTACAGAAAAATAATAATAAAGATTTGAAGAACTGTAGTGTGAATGCTGCAATCAATTCAAAGAATAACTTTAGTTATTAGTCTATGAGGTTTAGATAACAGGACAGATGATCAGAGGGGCAGAGTTTTTACCACCTTCATTAAGGCAGGGATTGAAGCATGGGTAGAGTTTCTCAGTGAAGGAGCAGCCAGTAAAGGAGTAGATGAGAGCTGCAGCACCTACGTCATAAAAGGAGACCAGACCCTCCTCATAATCCACAAACACCCCCACCTTCTCAAGACCAGACTTGAGAGAGAGATCGACTGAGGGGACAGCATTAGCTTTGTACTCATTTCTATCTCTCAAACATATTGTCCAGTTACCATCTTTAGGGCTCACTGATATGTTTACTTTCCTCCTGATCGACTCTCTGGCCACTCCTAAGATCCATTTAGTCTTTCCTTCAACCTGAACCTCAAAGTAAAATCTGCCTGAAGAGAAACTCTGCTTTCCTAAGACACAGAGACTGGTAGAAAATCTCTTTAGGTTGTCTGGAAGATTTTTCCTGATATCAGCATGATTTACTTGTTTCCCATTATCAGACAGGACAAGGCTAGGATGTGCTGTATCAGGATCCAGAGTCACATCCACTGCATACTGCTGGACCCTCTTCAGCTCAGCCTCAATCAGCTTCTTCATCTCTTTACTGGCGTCTCCTCAGCTGAGCCACAGCTCTCACCACGAATCCTCTCATATGATGGTGGGCGGACTCTGACCTCCTGTGTCCAGTCCTTGGTGGGTGGGCAGCTTTCAGGGATGGGAAGTTTTGGAGGAGGTGGGAGGTGGTCTTCAGAGAGTGAGCTGCTCCCTCAATTCTTCTCTTCATCAGCTCAATTTCCTGTTCAGCTCTGTGATCAAGTCTTCAGCCTGTTTCTCTGTGGTTTCTGTTTCTCTTCCATCTCCTTTATGAGCTGGTTCAGGCCTCTGTCAACAGACTCCTTTGAGCAGTGAAGACCTGAACACTTCTCTGCTTTCTCTGTCTGCATCATCTTTACTGATCTTGACTGAGTGTTTGATCTCCCTCAATCTTCAATTAGGTCTTCTGGATCATCTGCTTTCGTTCCAGCCTCTGTCTTCTCCAGCTCTGCCTTCTTTCCTTATATTCTTCTTTCAGAGAACAAACTCATGCATCTTGTGGTCAGAACAGGTGCAGAATTGGTAAAAGGCAACGTAATACAATTAGGTCTTACAGAACAGCTCAGAGGTTTATAGTGCCATTACACATCCAAGTCTTCCAGGTTCTCTGGGGTCCATCAGCTGATGTCTTTTCAGGCCTGACACTGTCAGATGAGGGCTCAGGTGGAGTCACAGTAGGAGGTCAGACACACCAGACAGGACTTCAGGGCCTTCAGTTTGGTTCCAGTGCAGGCGTCTGGGAAACTTCTGGTTTTGGCAACTTGTTGCTCTGAGCCTGCTGCTGGCTTTCTGTTGAGCTTCTGTCTAGACTGAGCAACCATCTCAGAGATGAAAGTGTTGATGTACAGCTCAGGTTTTATGTTAAAAACCCTTTTACACACGGACACAGGTACTAGTCAACAGTGTTTGATGTTGATCGATGCAGTTGTTGCAGAAGTTGTGACCACATGATGTGGTGACTGGATCGATGAACACATCAGACAGATGGAGCACAGAAACTGATCTTCAGATAACGAACAGCTGGCAGCAGACATGTCTACACACTGAGAGAGTGAAAGAGAAGAAACAAATTTAAAATATAGTTTTGTTTGTTTAAACAGAAAGATTTATGACTTTTCCATTAAGTATAAAATTAAAAGTAATTTTGAGTTAAATATTCCATATTTCAATGAGGATTCTTTCACCAAGTTGAGTCTTGAACAACTGTGACCATTGAATCTGTGCTGGAAAGTTTAAATATTTATTGCAGTAAAAGACATCGTTTACCTTGATGATGTGTTGGATGTGTGGTGGTTTACACAAACTAGAGTAACACACAACTCATTGTGGTTTTCTCTGCTTGTACTATTTCAAGTTCTGCTTACTTGTATTCCCTGTAGCAGCTTTACAGTACCCCACACCCCCATCCCCCAGGTTCACAGATGGAAAGCTTTTATTGTGAAACAGCCAGAGGAAACAGAATGTAACATGGCTGCAGGAAGTGATCAGTAAACAGTAACAAAACCAGGAAAGGAGAGAAACTAACCTTGAAACCAGAGAGATTCAGTAACAAGTTAGAAAAGTCCTGAGAACTGACACAGAGAGACTGTTTAAAGTGGACTATAGTGGAGCTATTGGAGAAACAGCCATAGTCATATTGGAGACATTTGAAATGAAGAGGAAACTTCCACCTGGTAGAGCTGAAGATTTGCAATGACAATGCTGGTTGTTGAAACATTGAATATGATCAGCTGTACTCACCAGTGTTTTAGTGAGACTCTACTTGTATTTGTTGACAAAGACCTGATGGACTCACTTTAATTTTCTTTTAGACAGAAACACACTCGTCTGGACTGCAGCTCCGTTGTTGCTCTGAAAGCTGACTTCAACTTTTTCTGAAGTATGACGTTCAAGCTCTGCTGTTTTTTCCAGTGTTGCTCCTCCTCTTACTGCAGCTCTGTTTGTCAGAGTTTGTTTCCTCCCTCTGATTCACACAGTTATTGTGAAACAGCAGTTACAGCAGCACAGAGACCGAATGAGAGGTAAAGGATAGGAACTATAGAAATGAAAGAAATAAAAAAAAAAGAAATTAAAGGCTTCAGTGAGATAACATTTAAAAAAATCTATATACATTCCAGTATCGTAGATTATTTAAGAGAATTATGTCAAGGAAATCCTGTAGCGAACTAACTACACATATGAATAATAAATACAAAATACAAGATAGAAATTTAAAGGATATAGGTTTAAATATATGTGCGGTATATTTCATACACACACAGCAATAATACACTACTATGAATTATAAATAATATAAAGCCTGCCAAGAAGATGAGTAAGTATAGGTTGACCCAATGCAAATGTTTCAAGTGTAGAACATCATGTTGATTCTTCTTAAAAGTGCAGGAATCATGTGGTCAGGCTGAAGTCAAAGAGTTAGAATCCTTCAGATATTCATTTTAAAAAAAGCTGTTTAATGTATTTAAATTATTGTTATTTCTCTGATTGTGATTGTTCATGAAAATGTTTCTACAAAACAAGATACTGAGTAGTTGCTCTGTAAGTCTTTTGTTGTTGTATTAAACCACATTTGTTGTTACCACCAGTAACCACCAGGTGTCGCCAAATCAACCAGGACTGGAATCTTAAGAATTAAAACTATAACAGTATCAAAATACAACTTATGTGTAAACCAGGATTTTCATTTCAGTGTTTGATGCTTAAATCATTGCTCACTCAGCGCTGGTATTTAAATCATTTCAACATCAGCTGAGTTTATTTTACAGTTTTCTCTTTACAATCACATATTAACAGATTCCTTTACATAATAAACCTTCTCCCCTGTATTCACAAAACAAATAAACATTCACAAAATAATTAACCAAATGATCCACTGACATCTAATGTTTTAATTAACTGTTTACTTTTTATGTAACCCTACTGTTTTTTGTATACTCAACACATTAGGTTCATTTGATTTTTCCCGGAACTGAAAATAATAGCCTAAAACCCACAACCCATAATAACCCAAACCCACAACAGAGGTTTAAACCGATATCCTGCACATGTTTGTGTCAGGATGGACAGAGTTGATTAAATACATGATAAATGCATCAAATTGTTTGACTGTGAAATGGGATGCATTCTGTAAAAAAGACGATGACGAGTACATTATTACAATAGTATTGTACATTTGTTTCCTTATATGAAGACACATCAACTCATAGAAAGAAATTAACACCAAATTCCTAGTTTACAGTTGTAACTGACAGGACAGATGATCAGAGGGGCAGAGTTTTTACCATCATCATTAAACCCTGGACTGAAGTATGGGTGGGATTTCTCAGTGGAAAGACATCGAGCAAAGGAGTAGATGAGCTGCAGCATCTCGTCATAAAAGGAGACAGACCCTCCTCACCGTCACAAACACCCCACCTTCTCAGGACCAGACTTCCAGAGAGGAGGCAGGACTGAAGGTCAACACAACAACCATTACTTGTTTCCATTTCTCAGCCATATCGTCAGAGAAACCATATTTGGGGCTCAGTGTGATGGTTTCCCTTCCTGTTGATCGACTCTCTGGCACTCCCTAAAGTCCATTTAGTCTTTCCTTTAACCTGAACCTCAAAGTAAATCACTGAAATTAGGCTCTGTTTTCCTAGAACATTAACATGGTGAAAAATCTCTCTGGGTTGTCTGGTGGTTTTGTACATCACCATATTTCCTTGTTTCTCACATCATCAGACAGGATGGTAGGATTTACTGTATCGGATTAGAGTCACATCCACTGCATACTGCTGGACCCTCTTCAGCTCAGCCTCAATCCAGCTTCTTCATCTCTTTAGCGTCTCCTCCAGCTGAGCCTGGCTCCCACAGTCCTCTCATATGATGGTGGTGGGATAAACCTCTGTCCAGTCCTTGCTTGGTGGGTGGAGCAGCTTTCAGGGATAGGAAGTTTTGGAGGAGGTGAGTGGTCTTCAGAGAGTGAGCTTATACACCTCAGTGCTTCTCTTCATCAACTCTTAAATTTCCTGTTCCAGCTCTGTGATCAAGTCTTCAGCCTGTTTCTCATGGTTTTCTTCTTCATCTCCTTTATGAGCTGGTTCAGGCCTCCATCAACAGACTCCTTCAGAGCAGTGAAGACTGAACACCTGCTTTCTCATCTGCATCATCTTTACTGATCTTGACTGAGTGTTTGATCTCCTCAATCTTCAGTACGTCTCTTCTGGATCTCTGCTGAATTTCAGCCTCTGTCTTCTCCAACTCTGCCTTCTTTCCCTTCATATTCTTTCAGAGGAACAAACTCATGTGTCCTGTGGTCTAAAACAGAGCAGAGTGTGCAGACACATGTCTGGTGGAATCTTACAGAACAGCTCAGAGAGGTTTGCTCATTAACCCGTACACATCTGTCTTCCAGAGTTCTCCACAGGGTCCATCCCAGCTGATGTCTTTTCAGGCTAGCTGCCGAATGAGGCTCAGGTGATCTCACAGTAGAGGTCAGACACACCAGGCAGGACTTCAGGGCCTTCAGTTTTGGTTCCAGTGCAGGCGTCTGGAAACTTCTCCTGGTTTGGCAACTTGTTGCTCTGAGCTGCTGCTGCTGGCTTCCTGTTGAGCTTCCTGTCTGAACTG
The DNA here is from genome assembly GCA_033238685.1 of Lates japonicus. Taxonomy (NCBI): domain Eukaryota; kingdom Metazoa; phylum Chordata; class Actinopteri; family Centropomidae; genus Lates; species Lates japonicus. Next base: position 86,009 of record BRZM01000117.1, on the reverse strand, counting down.
AGCAACCATCTGAGAGATGAAAGTGTTGATGTGTACAGCTCGGGTTTTATGTTAAAATCCTTTTACACACCGGACACAGGTACTGGTCAGCAGTGTTCAGTGTTGATTGATGCAGTTTTGCAGTAGTTGTGTCCACATGATGTGGTGAGCTGGATCAGTGAACACATCCAGACAGATAGACACAGAAACCCAGTCTTTAGATAACGGACAGCTGGCCTTGAACATGTCTACACACTGAGAGGTGAAAGAAAGAAATGCATTTATTTAAAATGCAGTTTAGTGTTTAATTTTGAGTTAAATATTCCATATTTCAATGAGGATTCACTTTCACCAAGTTAGTCTTGAACAACTAAATATTGAATCATGCTGGAAAGTTTAAATATTTGTGCAATGCAAAGACATAGTTTACCTTGATGATATGTTTGGATGTGTGGTGGTTTACACGAAAACTGAGTAACACGACTCATTGTGGTTGTTTCTGCTTATTACTAATTCTTTGAATAGAACTACTATTAAATTTCTTACTTACTTGGTGTCAAACACAATGTATTGAAACAAGTGTAACATAGCTTAGGTGATCGATAAACACAGTAACAAAACCAGGAAAGGAGAGAAACTAACCTTGAAACCAGAGAGATTCAGTAACAAGTTAGAAAAGTCCTGAGCTTGACACAGAGACTGTTTAAAGTGTGGACTATAGTGGAGCTGTGGAGAAACAGCCATAGTCATATTGGAAGACATTTGAAATGAAGGAGAAACTTCCACCTGAGTAGAGCTGAAGATTTGTGTTAATGCTGGTTGTTGAAACAGTGGAATATGATCAGCTGTACTCACCAGTGTTGTTAGAGACTCTGCTGTGTTGATGACAAAAGACCTGATGGACTCACTTTAATTTTCTTTTAGACAGAAAACACACTCGTCTGGACTGCAGCTCCGTTGTTGCTCCTGACTGACTTTAGTTCATTTCTGGAGTGTGATGTTGAAGCTCTGCTGTTTTTCCAGTTTTACTTCTCTTACTGCAGCTCTGTTTGTCTCAGTTTCGTTTTCTCTTCCTGATCTACTTGATTATTGCGAAATAGGTTTTTCTCTGATTAACATGGAGGAAAGGTGGAACTACACCCATCATGTGAGAGGAGTAAGGTATGTGAATGACTGTTGTAATCTGATTTTATCTGACTTCCTTTAAGAGAAATGGAATTTACCCAAAAGGACTTTGCTTATGAATGCTAGCAGCCAATGTGACTGACTGTTTACACTTTTAGCACACCCTTCAGAATCCTCCTATTCCTCTCTGGTTACTTTTTCCTGAGTTTAATCAAGATCAGCATTAAAACTTCTTTTCAGCTGTCTTCAGAATGTAAAATGCTGGATTGTTTTTGGTCCCCCAGTGATCATGGGAAGTATTGTTATCCACTTAGGGCCACTGACGTCAAACTTCCATGCCCATGCAAAGAATCTTGGTGTTATCTTTGACTCAGCACTGAAAGTTGACAAACAGATCAACTCTGTGATCAAGGCTTCCTGTTTTTAGCTGATGAACATGGCCAAACTGAAGTTCATCCTCTCTTTCTTAACAATATGAAGGCTGTTACCATCACATTAATCTTCTCGCGGCACCTCACTGTTCCTGGGTATCTCTAGTCCTCTTTATCTCAGAATACTGCAGTGAGACTTCTAACTGATACAAGAAAAAGAGACAGCATTACACTGGCGCTAGTATCTCTACAGGTAGCGAGTGCAGTACACCAAGGCAGCTGAAAGATATTTATATTTGGGGATGAATCGGTCACTTGATCCACAGTTGTGAAACAGCAGTTACAGCAGCACAGAGACAGACTGAGAGGTAACAGGTAGAGATTTGGTCATTTGCCCTGATGACATCCGTACAGGTTGATCGAGCTCTGCAGTAAAAACAAACTCACCTTTGTCAAATGCACAGGTCTGGAATGTTTCTGTTGTCATCTTAGGAGGAAAAACTAACAACTAACCAACATAATAAAGTCATGTAATAATATATGTACAGATGGAGGTGGATCACACATGTAATGACAAACGCAGTAATTATTATTTCAGTTATTTTGATTTCGCATCAAGAATAAAGTCTGTGGGCTGTAATTTAATGTGTATGTGAATAACTGCTACTGCTCAGACCAGACTTAATTAATCTCTGATGATAAATCATGTTTCAGCAGCACAGAGACAGACTGAGAACTATTGTAATTAAATAAATATGGATTAAATAAGAAATTAGAAATATGAAAAAGATTAGATTTTTTTTTAATTACTGTATATACATCATATAGATGAAAATATCTGAGACTGTTTCAGAGAATTTGCAAATATTCATGTAAAAGAGATCCTGTAGTGAATCTCCAGCAGCCATGATGTGTGTATGAAGTATAAATACATACAAAATAATAATAGTATAAAATATACTTCAGTCAAAGAAGCTCCAACATTAAACCACTGACAGGTGAAGATCATCTGGTTTCAATCCAATGTTCTGCTGGGAAACCTCGGCTCCTTCATTCATCTGGGTGTTACTGTGACTCGTACGACCACCCACAACATGACAAAGAGCCCAAGGTTTTGACCCGGTCTCCAAACTCTCCAGATCCAAATCTGATCCAGCATCTGTGGGACCTCACTTTTTATTGTGTAGTTTCCCCTTTGTGCCACTAAAACAGTTCTGACCTGTTGGGGCTTGGACATGGGGTCTGTTTGGATGTTCTGTGGATCCTTTGGTTCTGTGGGTTGTGGGTTGTGGGGCCTCCATGGATCTGATTTGTTCCAGATCATCCCACAGATGCTGGATCAGATTGGGATCTGGGGAGTTTGGAGACCAGGTCAACACCTCAGGCTCTTTGTCATGTTCTTCCAGACTTTTCTGAGCAGGCTTGGTGGTGTAGTAGTTTTGTCCTGTTGGGGGAAAAAGAGAACTGAAACAGAGTAATACTTGAATTATTTTGATTCCTGTAGGTGTGTAGGTGTTTCTGTAGAGTGTCATTTATTTCTATGTTCCTCTAAAATGTCAAGTTCTGACTCTGTTTTCTTCCACTGACCCTGCAGTGAAAAATAACTTTAGATCACTGTCACATTTCCCCATCTAAATACATTCATTGTAAGTGGTTTCTTGTTCAGTTATTATTAGTTTATTTTTGAAATAATTGGACACCAAACCTTTGTCTCTGACGACCTGAGATTCTCCTGATTTTTAAATATTTGATTTGACAGGTTAAATGAGCCACAGAGCGTTCCCCACCTCCACAGTGCTCGGTCGATTCATGGTTATCAGCAGAGTGATTAGTGCTGAAAGAAGGTGTCACATGACCCAGTGTTAGAGCTTAGAGCGAGGCAGCAGGAGGTCCAGCAGCACAGGGTTCAGGTTAAACTGGTGCAGCGAAGGGCCGGCAGCTCTGAACAGTCATGGCCAGTACGAAGAAGAAACCAGGTGAGTTTGAGTTTTTAGAGGAGAGAGACTGTTTCTAAGGCAGCACAGGGAGGAGGTAAAACACAGGTGGACGACACAGGTGTTTCAAAGGCCGTGTGTCACAGGTAGAAGTGTCGCCAACACTCAGCGTTCAGCTGACGTTTGTCCAGATAATCTCCTCCTGTTGTACTGAAACTTGTTTGTTTGTTTCAGTCTCTCTCTCTGTAAATAACTCTCTCTCTCTCTGTGTGTGTGTGTGTTTCATTTCAGTTGATGCAGATGAGATTAAGAGGCTGGGAAAGAGATTTAAGAAACTCGACCTAGATAACTCCGGCTCCCTGAGCGTGGAGGAGTTTATGTCCTTACCGGAGCTGCAGCAGAATCCCCTCGTGCAGCGAGTCATCGACATATTCGACACCGACGGAAACGGGGAAGTCGACTTTCAAGGTAGATTGCTCATTGAAAAGACAGTTTCCCTACACACACACACACACACATATATATATATATATATATATATATATAAGGAAAACAAAGACTGAATATTCTTATTTCTGAATATGAATATTAAACGAATCAAACTGTCCTGAAAATAAAACACCTCAGACCTGTCAGGGCTAATTCATATTGGTTATGTTATTGCTTGTCTTTGTAGTTTTTTCAACACAAAATACCAACTTGATCTTCTACATTTACATGTGTTTTATTGTAACTGCAGTTTGAATGAATGACTCCATGTTTTGTTTCTGGCAGAGTTCATTGAAGGCGTCTCTCAGTTCAGTGTCAAAGGAGATAAGGAGCAGAAGCTTCGCTGTAAGTTTCCATGAAAACAGATGTTTCTTTAACTCACGAACAAACGATCAGTGAACAGGTTCAACACACACACGACTGTTTTAACTTTACATTTAATGAAGATTAAACATGAGCGCTACAGCAGTTTGATAGCAGAGTATTTTTACCACACTGTAAAAGTACAGAGGTAATGAGTAGATGCACATGGTACCATCAGTTTCCATATCGTAACAGTTCAACCTGCAGATACACCTTTTATCCACAAGGAGGCAGCGCAGTCAGTTGAATCAGGCAGATTTGGTTTTAACAGAGAACGACATCAGAGTTCCTACAGCAGGAAGTTTTTCTGTTTTGGTTTGACCTCAGTGCACTAAGGTGTCTTCAGTGCTGCAACAGTTTCAGGTTTTCACACAACATTTAGAGTGCTGTGGGATGTTTTAGGTTGTACTTTTAGGTCCTGGTATTAACATGTGTCTTGGGGTTGATCTGATCACAAGTGGACAACTCTAAGTTCAGGTGTATTCAGGTTTATTCTTCTCCCTCCGATTAAAAACACCTTCGGTCTCAAACAGAAATGATTAACGTTGTTTATTTGCAGATAGAGTGTGAAAGTGAGATCTGAACACAGGTGAAGACACATTCTGATACCAGGTGTGAACTGACGTTGGTGGAGTCGTCCACTTGTGATCAGATCACTGAGGATGTATGTTGATGCCAGGTGTGAACAGTCTGGATATTTGGCTAGATGAAGGTCAGACAACCTTTTTGTTACGTATAACATTCGTAGACCAGACCAGACTCAGTACAAAGAGCTGAACTTCACTGCTGATTCAACGTCAGCAGCTTTCACCCAAACAAACCTCAGACTGACACCATGTTGTGTCTTTGACCTCAGTCGCGTTCAGGATCTACGACATGGACAAAGACGGCTACATATCCAACGGAGAGCTCTTCCAGGTCCTCAAGATGATGGTGGGCAACAACCTGAAGGACACGCAGCTGCAGCAGATTGTTGACAAAACCATAATCAACGCAGACAAAGATGGTGACGGCAGGATATCCTTCGAAGAGTTCTGTGCGGTGAGTGGCGACGATTCGGCTCCAGGTCCAGAGTTCAAGCCACAGAGCAGAGACAGCCTCTGTCCTTTTAGCTCTCAGCAACACTTAGAGTTTAGAGAACAACTTTACTGTGAGACCAAGATGGAGGCCACAAGCTGAAACATGTTGGTCCCAAAGAAAAGTTTTTCTTCAGCAGTGCCAACAGTGTTTTAGCTAAATGCTAAACATTAGCTTGAGGTGCTGTATAATGTTTACACTGTTCACCATTTAGCTATATGCTAACGTCTACTAATTACCGCTAAATACAAAGTGCAGCTGAGGCTGATGAGTCTTTAGTTTGGTACTGGATATGTGTTGACCTGATGGTGGCGCTAGATGAAAAGAGGATCAGCAGCGTTATCACGGTTCATCCTGAGGGGACAATGATCCAGATTCATTTAAGTCACGGTGACCTCATGTTTTTGTGAATGCGATATATCAGGAACGCCCAGAGGGAATTTACTCTTATTTAGCACAAACATTAATTTGGACTCACAGATGAACTGATTCGTATTTGGTGTCAAAAGGTCAAAGTTCAAGGTCACTGTGACAAAAACATGCATGCTAACCAGCTAGCCTTAGCCTGCTCGTTACTTTCTCATAGCGACTCACTCAGAGGGCGTAGACTTACCTCCTCTATCATAAACACAACGAAGGCTGAAACCACAAACTGCCTCTTTAGCTTTTGTTCTGTCAGTGACTCTCAGTGAGTTTTAGATCAGTTAAACGTTGGAGACGATGTGTGACCTCCGCTCTGGTCTCCTCCAGGTCGTCGGTGGGCTGGACATTCACAAGAAGATGGTGGTGGACGTCTGACACCTTTTCCTTCTTCTTCTTCCTCCGTTTACTGAAGATCTGCTCGAAGGCGTCGTCCAGAAAAACGTGTTGCCTGTTTTTAAAGGAAGTATTTTGTCCATGAAAAACCACCTGATCCTCCCCCACCCTCCTCACCCCGCCTCCAGGATCCTTCTGAAGCCAAACCAGGTCTTTACTGAACAGGAACTCTCAGTGACTCAACGTCGCACTTTACCAGCGGACAGATGGATTTTTAACGCAGAGCAGGCGTCTCAGTTTGTCTGTGTGGATGTGCTCTGGGTGTTTTACTGGTTTTTCATGGTATGTGGGGTTTTTATATTTATTTTGGTGTCATCAGTTTTTTTGTTTCTTTTGTTTGTTTGTTTTTTGAGAATCAAAGACGGTCGATCTTAAAGAAAACAGACTTTAGCTGAGATGTTTCAAACAGCATGAAGTGCCAACAAGAATTTACGGACTCGCAGGAAGAACCTCGTCACTTCAGAGGTGGTAGTTGTTTATCTTACTGGATTATTGCTTTGCTACGACTTGGACTTAATTAATTAACAGTTTAATTTTACAGTCAGGAGGAGATGCATGATTTTAAACTACAGACTTTGACTTGTGTTTGCTTTTTTAGAAACTTTTGTGTTATTGAGCACCGAACTGGATGTAACAACGTGAACATTATTTACAATCTAACTCTGAAACAGGGCTGTTAATAAATGAGTCTGTAAAATAGTGAAAAACGTCCAAAACCCAAAAACATTCAGTTTCTGTGATAGAAAAGCAGAAACTCTTCATACTTGAGAGGCTGAAAACAGCTTTATTCTTGGGAGAATTTAGACGATTATCCAACAGTTGCCAATTATTTTTCTCACAATCGACTAATCAATTGATTTGTCTCAGCTTTACGTCTGCTGCTGATGTTACCGGGTGATTTGTTGTCTGTACATCTACAAACATTTCCAAACAAGAGCACATCAGACTCTTTATGTTCTCTGTACATTTGAGGAGAATAAAACCAGAAATTCAGGTTTGTTTGCAGCTCTGAGCTGAGCAGCTGAAAAAATCCTCGGTTTGATCGGCATTAAATAAAATGTAGATATAATTGTGTAAAGACAGAAGAAGATTCACCTGTAGAGTCCAGACAACACACCTGACTGTAACTCTGTGACAATCTGAATCTGTATCACAGCTTTTCTTTAGAAGACGTAAAGCTCTTTAAATAAAAAAAAACTAAGACGAGGACTGACTCAGCAGCAGACTGGATCTCAGTTCAGGACTGACCCGGTCTATTAAAGACTCTGTGATGTGTTTGCATGATGTAGGTGATCTCCTCTCTCTCTCTCTCTCTCTCTCTCTCTCTCTCTCTCTCTCTCTCTCTCTCTCTCTCTCTCTCTCTCTCTCCCTCTCTCTCTCTCTGCATGTAGATCAGGTTTTTATTTTCCAGGCTGGTCCCAGAACATTTGATGGAAACGTGAAATGATGTGTTCAGTGCATGCTGCGTGACACGACACTGACGGTGTTGAACTGGCGACGCACCGTTTTATCTGTGTGGTAGAATCTTTGACTTTTTATAGTTCAACAGTAAAATAAAACGTCTGCAGGTGTTGGTGCATGTTAAACAGTCGAACTTTAACCTGAATCTAAATAGTTTATTTATCTCTGAGCTGTGATCGTTTCACTTTGTGTTTTTATCAGATCAGTAATATTAACAACACTTGTCTTGTATTTAATTTTGTATTTCTTATTTCCTGAACTTCAGTGAGACTGTTGTTTACATATAAATAATGGTGATCAATACGTTTGATGATGTTGCCAATCAAAGGTTTAAAGGTGTTTTAGTCGACCACCGCTCGCTCTGTTTCTGGAGAAAATCTCTCTTTGTATTTCTTTCTTTCTTTCTTTCTTTCTCTGGGTTGATCTTTTCTTTTTGTACAGATATTTTTGGTGTCGAAGCTTTGTGCTGGTTTTAAATTTCAGGTCCTGTGTTGGTTTAAAGGGACGTTACAGGGACGACGGAGGCCACATGGGTTCAGTCTTTAGATTTTTACTCCTGTTTTCAACACGTGGAGAAAAAAAAGAGAAATAAACAGTTTGAACGTTGCTGCAGAATCTGTGAGTATCATTTCTGAATGCTCCTGGATTTAAACCTTTGAAGAAATGAAAATGTTCATAGGTTTGTTTTTATTTTCTACAGATGATTATTATGATCAAAGCAGCTGTTGCTAGGGATGAGGATCAGAAACTTTTACTTTTATTGTTTAACTTGGAGTCTATAACTTCTAATTTTCCCATCCTTCAATATCACTGCTGACGCTGAGCATTCAGAGCTCCTTAAACGTTTATATATATATATATATATATATATGTATAGCAGCAATAAATGAAAGGAGATGATGAGGACAGATGCAGGACTCTGTTTCCAGCAGCAGGTGGCGCTGTGAGGCCATTTATTAAATAAAACCAGTTTGTTCAGCAGCAGCTCTGCAGACAAACACAACAAAAGTAAAATATTTTTTATTCATGGACAAAAGCAGATTGTGTTCCATGAATATAGAATAAAACAAGTATATAGTATATATATACATAGGAAGTTTCAACTTGTGATTTAGCTGCTGATATTTTTTTCTTACAGGTGACAGAAACTGATCAGACTGTGAATATTTGGATCCATTTTTCAGCTGCATTTTATACAATATTTTCTGCCACAGTGTTTAAACCTTCAGATGACACAGGTCAGATAAAGAGGAGGAGGAGGAGGAGGCCAGTTTCAGCCGATTAAAAGTCTCATTCATATTAAACTGCTGCTCACACAGACCCTGAACTTGCTCATCTGTTTGTGATTTGGATTCCAGATTTGTTTTCACATGAAAGGCTGCAGAGCTTCACTCTGACTGTGAATAATCTGAGCTGTAAAAGACAAACTGCACAAACACAGGAGCCAGAAATCTGGATTTTCACCCACAGCCTGAGAGTGAACAGAGAAACGTCAGAGTCAGTCTGTGGCCGAGTTACTTTACAAGGTGAAATCAGGCTGAACAGACGACAGTGAATCTGTGAAAACTTTCAACGTCTGGTCAGAGGAAAAATACTTCTTTATTTCTTCAAGTTGTTGTTACCAGTGATGAAGCTGTGGCTGTAACAAACTCCTCCTTTCTGCCTCAGTCTCCTGGATATCAGAGATGAACGCTGGTTTTTAATGATTCTGAGTCTTTTTAACTGATCTACAGTTCAGCATCAGTCTGAACTCTCTGGGTCTGATTCCAGCAGTTTAAGCTGCTGACTATCACTCAGTTAGAGGGAGATCGAACCTGAAAAGGACAGGAGTTCAGACAGAGGCTCTGTTCTCCCTGTTACACTGAACCATCACAGTCTGAAGCTCAGAGTTTAAATAATTAAATAATGTTGATTTAAGATCTTTTTTTCTGAACATTAAACACAATTTCCTGCTAAGAAATAAAATAATAGATAAAATGAAAATAAAAGGGAACATGAGCTCAGTTTCCACTAACATTAGTACAACAGCTTTCAAATCAGTGGCTCCATGAGATTTAATGTGAGGTTTTATTAAGATTTTACCTTTAGGCTTCTTTTATTATTATTATTATTATTATTATTATTTGGTTTTTATTGTACTTTCATCCCTCTCTCTTGCTGTTGTAATAAAGTCTGTTTATCTCAGTTTATCTCCAACATGAAGTCGGCCATCAACAGATGTGTTTGTAGGAGATTTCTGACACTCACTGATGTTTGATGGACACAGTTTTAATCAAACCGAAAGGTAAGAAATAGAAAAACTAATTAAAATAAGTTTGAAATAGAAATATTACATCATTTCTGCAAAATCTATCAATACTGCTCAATATAAATGATGTGATCTGGAGCTGAATAAAGTTAAAAATAAAGTCAAAAATACTGTGTAGTTTTATGTCTTTAATGTCATTTTAGAAGCACATAAATATTATTTCTTGGTTTCTACTTCAGCTTTAACTGGTGAGAACAGAAATTCTTAAATGACCCTGTGCAGTTTGTGTGTCTGCAGTTTGTTTGCCAGGTGACGTTAACGCTGTGAGGACGTCAGGAAACGTCTTCAAAGTGAAACCCGTCCCGTTGTTTGTTAGTGTGGATGTCGTCTGTAAAAGCTTCCAGCAGTGGGATGGACGCCAACCTGTCCTCTCACCTGTCACTATCCACCTGTGATTGGCCTGGCAATAATTAATGGAGCAGCAGAGGGAGGTGGGGTGGAGGTCATTGAGAGTTCAGTGTAACTCTCAGGTAACTTCATTTCACCTGCAGGTAAGAGTCGGGGGAAGAGGATCCGCGGTAAACACTTTCAGCCATGTTGCTGGAGGCGGCAGGTGGAGCTATGAGTGTGTGTGTTAAAGCTGCTTTAATCGCCTTTTGGCCACCAGGGGGCAGGAGATCTCCACTCCACATCAGTCCGCATCTTTTTGAGCTTAAGCAGCTTGCACACGTTTTGATTAATCCATTTCCTGTTTTGTGTCTTTAAGGAGAACTCTGGTGTTTTTGAACCTGGGTTTTATTTTCTGTGTTTCTGGATGTAAATGATTGACAGGGACAAATCTTTATAATCTTTAGAATCAGTGCAGAACTAATCAAGAACAGTGACCCCAGAAACCACCAACAGCTGCTGAGCGTCAGAGTCCGTCCACTAAAGTTCTTGTTTTTGTCTCTGACACTCTGATTGTTCTTCTCAGAGTCTGACAACATGATGATAGGATTCCTACAGAGACAGAGCTTTTTATTAAAGAGTCAGATCCTTGTAGTTTAACCAGAAACATCTCTATATATCACTACCATTTCCACCATTTATCCAACACTGTTATAGATGTTTTTGGAATAAATCTTAATCACAGCATATTTACAGCAAGTTTTAATCAAATGTTTGAATTGTTTTCTTTGTTTTTCTTTCCATTTTTTCCACGTACGCCCTGACAGATGTTGGGAATTGATGCACAATATCTGCCATTATTCACTTTCTTTTCCATCTCTGTTACGTTGTGTGTTGCATTGTGGGACAACACCACCAAATCCCCTGAGTTTATTTTAAATCTTCCTTGTTAGATATGTTTTTTTAATGCTAACATAACCTGTCAACACAACTGTAACCTGCAGCAGGTGCTTCGCTCCCCCTACCTGGAGTTTAAATCAACCAATGAGGTAGTTTTTTTCCTCCAAATCTACTGAAATTCACATTTGAACTGATAAACAAAGCTTTATAAATCCTAATCTTTCTCACTCTGAACATTTATTCCCTCAGCGGCTGCTCTGCTCTGACCTGCAGGACTTTCACTGCCAAACTGAGGCTGCTTTATAATTAAAAATCCTGCTTTTACTCAGCCAGAAGAAAATGTCCCTGACAAAGGGAGTAAAGTGAATCCTGGAGTAAGTTTGGGACAAAGGCAGCGTGATTAAACCGAGGCCGATTACATCTGCAGGCCTGTGATTTGCGACAGCGTGCGGGACTTCAGTTACACACCTGTCTGCTGATAACGAGGCTCGGTTTACCTGCCGGGACCCGTATCTGCTCCATCAGACAGCTGCCAGGACATTAATGAAGAGACCTGACGAGCCTGAGCCCGGACCGCATGACCGACTGGGGACAGGTGACCGGGGACAGGTGACTCCCACTGGGCCGGCCCTCAGGTGATACAGGTAAAATCTGGTATCACCTTTAGAGGAAGAAACCTTTATTTTTCTCCTCTGTTCTCTGAGACAGGACAGATAAAACCTGTTCTGAGGTACTAGTACTTTACTGCAGTATTTGAAGTATTACACTGTTTTATTATATTATAGTGTAGTATTTATTATAGTATTGTGGTATTTAAATACTATACTTCTACTTCATTACACTGTGAACAGCTATAGTTAATTTTCAGATTAAAGTTTAACAGTCAAAACCTGTGATGGGAGATAAGATCCACTGTTACAGATCACATCACCAGCTACTATGAAAACACATTAATTCATATTAAAAGTCTATTGAAAGGAAGTTTTTATGTCTGTGTGTTACACAGAATGAATGTGTGGAGGTTTCATGTGGCTCAACCTCAGCTTTTTGTCTAAGAAACAAAAGGTTTATAGTTGTTTTCAAAAAGAAAACCATTTGATGATTGATCTGCTTGAGTGTTCAGTGAATTTTCAAAGTTAAGAGTATAAAAGTCAAAGATTTCACAACCGAAATGAAGAATCCAGCTCAGAAAGTCAAACTCTGAGGTCTTAAAGTTGATCTCCAACACCGATACGACCAATCAGAGGCAGCTGCCAGGCAGAGCAGAATCATAGTATAGTATGTCAAAAATGTCATAAAAATGCCTTAGTATATTAAGGCATCAAAAATGTCATGAAATTGTCATAGTATAATATGTGGTGAAAAATGTCATAAAAATGTGTTAGTATAGTATGAGGTCAAAAATGTGATAAAAACGGACAATTTTAATTTAATTTTTTATTTCTGTTCATGTACTTGTTTTAACTTATCTCATATCTGTTTTTTTACTACTGCATTATTGTTGATGAGTGGAAGTGTGGTTGTTGTCTTCATGAGCAATTGGACAGCTGAATTTCCCTTTGAGAATGAATAAAGTTCTTTCTGTTCTATGTGGTCTAAGTGTCATTAATTGTCATGGTATAGTATGTAGTCAGAAATGTCCAAAACCGCCATGGTATATTAAGGTAAAAGAAAATATTAGGATTAAGTAAATAGTGTGTAGAATTAGGGCTAGGGTTGTCTACAACAGTTACTAGGGTTAGGGTTACCTGTAATAGTCGTTAGGGTTAGGGTTACCTGTAATAGTCATTAGGGTTATCTGTAATAGTTGTTAGGGTTAGGGTTATCTGTAATAAATGTTAGGGTTAGGGTTATCTGTAATAGTCGTTAGGGTTAGGGTTATCTGTAATAGTTGTTAGGGTTAGGGTTATCTGTAATAGTCATTAGGGTTATCTGTAATAGTCATTAGGGTTATCTGTAATAGTTGTTAGGGTTAGGGTTATGTAATAGTTGTTAGGGTTAGGGTTATCTGTAATAAATGTTAGGGTTAGGGTTATCTGTAATAAAGGTTAGGGTTGGGGTTATCTGTAATAGTTGTTAGGGTTATCTGTAACAGTCATTAGGGTTATCTGTAATAAATGTTAGGGTTAGGGTTATCTGTAATAGTCGTGAGGGTTATCTGTAATAGTTGTTAGGGTTAGGGTTATCTGTAATGATAGTGGTTATCTGTAATAAATGTTAGGGTTAGGGTTATCTGTAATAGTCATTAGGGTTAGGGTTATCTGTAATAGTCATTAGGGTTATCTGTAATAAAGGTTAGGGTTAGGGTTATCTGTAATAGTTGTTAGGGTTATCTGTAATAAAGGTTAGGGTTATCTGTAATAGTTGTTAGGGTTATCTGTAATAGTTGTTAGGGTTATCTGTAATAGTTGTTGGGTTAGGGTTATCTGTAATAAAGGTTAGGGTTAGGGTTATCTGTAATAAATGTTAGGGTTAGGGTTATCTGTAATAGTCATTAGGGTTATCTGTAATAGTCATTAGGGTTATCTGTAATAGTTGTTAGGGTTAGGGTTATCTGTAGTAATGTTATTAGGGTTAGGGTTATCTGTAATAGTCGTTAGGGTTAGGGTTATCTGTAATAGTTATTAGGGTTAGGGTTATCTGTAATAGTCATTAGGGTTATCTGTAATAGTCGTTAGGGTTATCTGTAATAAATGTTAGGGTTATCTGTAATAGTCATTAGGGTTATCTGTAATAAATGTTAGGGTTATCTGTAATAGTCATTAGGGTTATCTGTAATAGTCAGAGTTAGGGTTATCTGTAACAGTCATTAGGGTTATCTGTAATAGTTCTGTGTAATTTAAAAGTTGTTATAATAATAATGTGGTAAAAGCAAAGGTATACAAGTTAAAAGTAATTTGTAGTAACACAGGCATTTAGATGAGAATATCTTTATTGTCATTGTCACACATACAACAAAATCTAAAATGCCAACCAGTCGATGCATCATTCCTAAAATAGAATAGAAAATAAAATAAAAACAATAAATAAAATAGTTAAAAACAAGCACACACACACACATTCTGTTGTCATTGCACAATCCCTTATTGCACCTCAGGTTATGAAGTTAGCTGTACTGAGTGTAGTGATTGCTGTTGTTGAATCTGTTTGTCTTTGTTTTCAGTGATCTGTAGCGTCTGCCTGACAGCAGCAGTTCAAACAGAGCGTGTCCAGAGTGAGAAGTGTCCTTTAGAATGTTCGGGGCTTTTCTGAGACACAGGGAGATGTGCAGTTGTTCCAGTGTGGGAGAGGGCAGGCGACCATCTTCTGGGCTGTGTTACGTGTACACAGCCCAATCATACAATAACATTAGGATGCTCTATGGAGTATTTCTCCTCAGCACAGGAAGTGAGAGATAAACAATGATGAGGAGGAGCAGAAGGAGGAGGAGGAGGAGGAGGCAGCATCACCTGCAGAGAACAGAGAACAATGCACCTGTCAGTTGAGCAGAGACACTGATGAGTATCTGTACAGATAATTCCTGTCACTCTCAGGCCTCCAGCATCTTGCTCAGCCTCCACGCTTCTGTTGGAGACACTTGGTTTTATTCTCCCTCCCAAAATGATGAGCACACATGAGGATATGCTTATTGAGATGATGATTCATGAAGTAACTGCATCATCAGCATGTCCTCATTTGTGCTCATCTCTACATTACATGTTGGGTTACACAATAAAACCAAGTGTCTCCTAGTGGTCAAACATCCGTCACTATCTCTGCTGCACTTTGTTCAATGTTGTCTGGAATAAAATCAAGTTTCAACTTTTGTCTGTTTTCAAATTAATGTCACAAACATGATTTTATCAAAGATTATTCTCAGAACCTCACATCATGATAACAGTATATAACATGATACAGTACAGTACGCTCTACTATACTGTGACATTTTCTCATTTTACTTATAAATTTACATTTAACTTTTACTGTTGCACATTACATTCAGTATCAGATTACTTTTGATATTGCTAATTACTTTTACATTACTTCAGTCAATACAAATTACATACATTATTTCTATATTGCAGATTACTTCTATTATTACACTTTGATGATATACTGAAGAGAAACCATTTAAAGTCAGTGCTCTGTGTTGGACAGTTGATGTAAAGCTGTTGAATTACCTGGAGGCATCTGTCCTGGTCTCAAGGAACTTCTTCATTGTAGGAAGACTCTGTGATCATGGACTACGTCTCTGTGATCGTGGACTACGTCTCTGTGACCATCCACAAAGTCTCCATGATCACGGGCGAAGCCGTCGAATCGGTGACCCCAGTCTCCACTGATTCTTGTGCAGGTCTTTTCGAAGCATGGGACAATGTCTCTGATCATGGACGAAGTGGTGACACCTGGAGGAAATCAAAGAGAAACGTAGAAAGGAAAATGATCAGTACACTACTACCTATTCCTCATCAACAGTTTAACCATGAAAACAGAGAGAAAGGGGAGGCAGTGGTTTTCCAGCAGCTCCTGTTGATCAGTAATGCACTGACTGCAAAGATGTTAGTTTTAAGGTAACAGTAATCTCAGCTCAGACACTGTGGACGTAACAGAGCCGAAATTTATCACAAAACTGCTCTCGACCACGTATAACAACAAATTACTGATCAATGAGGATCAATGGACAGACACCACACACAAACCCAAGGGGTCTACACCTACAGTAAACAGACAAACACTGAGCGGGAAGCAGGAACAACTGTGGGTGATCAGGAAGGGACACAGAGTGACAACGAAACACAAAACGACCTCAAAGACACAAAAGATGTTTAACTGAACTGACACAATATGATGCACAACGACCACAAAGAGGCAAAAATCTGAGACAAAGAGACAGAACTATCACAATGACATGCTCAACCACCACAAACTGACTTCAGATGTAAACACACCTTCGCTCAGCGTCCAGTCTTTTCTCACAGTGATGACAAACCGAAGCGACAAAGCGACGACTCTCAAACGTTGTTCTACTTCGTGTTTTCACTCGTCTTTCCGGTTCAGTTTCTCCGTCGTTCTGCTCTCCGTAGAGTTGGTCGTGGCCAATGACGTCACATTTCAGCCAGCATCGGTAGACACATTGCTGATTGGTCACATGATTCTGCTCTGCCTAGCAGCCTCCTCTGATTGGTCGAAATAAGTTTTTCTAGAGTATCTACATTTCAGCTTGAATGAAAAACAGAGGTTTGTAGGGAAAAAAACACAGCTGAGAAGAAAAGAAAAAAAAGAAGATTAAAAGAAAATATTAAAAGAAAATTAGATATTATTAATTCTAATAAATCAAAGGGTAAAAACTCTTTTTCTGAGCTACAGTTTTTAATATAACTTGTATATTTTTATGGCAAACGACAAATTAATGCAAAGATTACAATAAATTCAATGGTGAGTTTAACAAATTAAACTCATTTAATTTTACTTAATGGGGGTTTACTGTTTTACCAGATGGGTACAGTATGATAAAATATTTAAAAAATAAAAACTATGAATAAACAAATCAACATGAACAATACAGCTCAATTTTTATTGAAATCTAAAGGACCAGTGTGGAGGATTCACTGTGTATTTTCAGGTGATTAAACACGGATGAAAACAGAATTATGAATCATATTGTGTTTTATTTCCGACAACAGATCCTCATTAATCCTTCACACTGCTGCTTTACACAGTTCACACAATCAATAACAATATCACATCATTTCTATTGATTAAACATCAGATCAGTTT
Source organism: Lates japonicus (assembly GCA_033238685.1). Classification (NCBI taxonomy): domain Eukaryota; kingdom Metazoa; phylum Chordata; class Actinopteri; family Centropomidae; genus Lates; species Lates japonicus. Next base: position 69,102 of record BRZM01000117.1, on the reverse strand, counting down.
GATAAAGTGCTCAACAGAAAATAAAAGGTCTTTAAGGAGAAACAAAGTAGAAATAAATCTGTTTTTCAGCAACATGGAAGGATCTTAAAGGAACAGTCTGTCATTTCAGTTCGCCTTGCATTAAGCCTAGCTTAGCACAGTCACTGGAAGCAGGGGGAAACTGTTAGCCTAGCTCTGTCAAATAACTCAGAGATGAACTCAGAGATTTTTTTTAACCAAAATCAAATTCAAGTTTATTTTATTTACGAGCAGCTTCATTAATGTTTGTTTCGAACCTTCTGAACAATAACATTTGACATGTTTAAAGCTGAAATGACCAGAGCAGCAACATTTTTAAAAAACAGAGACTTCAGTTTGTGGCTGATAAAATCTAAAATGCTTCATGAATCCTCAACATTCAGACAAATCAAATAAAGACTGCTCACATTAATTTCCCTGGTTAGAAATGTAACATTTAAGTAACAGGTCAACACTTTAGGAAACTGATTTATTCACTGTCTTTCCACAGAGCTGGAGTCAGGAACATGGCTAGCTTAGCTTAGCATAAACACTGTGAGCAGGTGGAAACAGCTAGCCTAGTTTCAGTTCACTGAAGAACACATTCATCTCATTAATTTAGAAACATAAAGAACAGTTTGTGTTTTACAGCAGCTCTGGCCTGAACATGAGACAGTATTTTTTCTAGAAATTAGATTTGAAAAGGTGGAATTCGTTTTCCACCTTCCCCTAAAACCACAAATTATCTGTTTTATGTTTTTGTTTGAACACATGACAAAAGTAGGCTAAGTGTGTCCCCCTGCTTCCAGTGTTTATGTTAAGCTAGGCTAAACATGAACTCAGAGACATGAGTTTCCCTCCTCTCTCGACACAGCTCCAACAAAAAAGAAAGTGAATAAGTTTATTTCCCAACATTTCAAAATAAAGAAGATGGAACAGAACGGACAACATACACATTAAATTACAGAACATGTACAGCTTAATTTTACAGGAACGTATGTCTATAAGATGTTCTAACACTGAGCAGCTCTTTATTTTGAGCTGATTCAGATTTAAGTATAAAACACCACCTTGTTCAGCTCCACAGTTTTGTCTCAGTCACGTTCTCAGGTTCTGGGCGGCCTGAAGTCGCCGTCGTCGTCGCTCCATCGCCTGCTGCTTCTTCAGCTCGATCTCTGCTGCCGAACATTTACCCACAGCTGCAGAGGAAACAGGGTTCAGTGCTGGAAGAATTAATCAGATACTTTACTGAAGTAAAAGTACACAAACACACTAACAGATGGAGGCAGTGGTATTCCAGCAGCTCCAAGTAAAATCCCTGTTTTTCTCAATGGAGTCTGGTAGAGATATATAGAGATGTTTGTGGTCAAACTAAAAGGATCTTCCTCTTTAATAAAAAGCTCTGTCTCTGTAGGAATCCTATCATCATGTTGTCAGACTCTGAGAAGAACAATCTGAATCTGTCAGTGACAAAAACAAGAACTTTAGTGGACGGACTCTGGCTGTTTGCAGCTGCACAGATTCCAAAGATTTTTTGGAAAAATAAAGTCCAGGTTCAAAAATACCAGAGTTATCCTTAAAGTTTAAAACCACACTGAACACAGATAAATATCAATGAAAACCACTGAGGGAGGTAAAATCTATTATTCAGGTGTATTTATATATCTGTAATCACATTTTTGTTGTGGTGTGTGGAAAGGTTCTTTAATTTGACTGAAAGTCCCAAATTGAACTGAAGCTGTGATCTTAGTCTCATGGTCTCAGCCCGGACTGAGATATGTTCAGGAGTCTTCGCTGCTCGTGTTAGCAGTGGTGCACAGCTCTGTTCTTTGTCAGTGTTTCTACATCCTTCCTGTCCTGTCACTCTGTCGCCGATTTAAAACAGGCGGGCCGTCCTCAGTAATTCACCAGTCATGCTCGTTGCAGCTGGATACAGCTTTTCACCTGACGAGAAATATCGTCATCTCGTCACATCCCTACTAACTGATTAATAACGAATTCTGTACACAACCCTCTTTTAATCTGGAACTAATCATTTGCTATTTTTGTTTCTATTTAAGCAGTTTTAATGTTTTCTTTATGTCTTATTTTTAATGTATTTCTCTGCCGTGTCTGAATGGAGCTGTATTAATCAACTTTTAGCTCCTGCACACGGTTTATTCTTTAAAGTCTCGTATATCTGAGACATTATCCTCCTACAGCTCTTTGTTTCCTACATTTTTAAACGTAAGATGAACGTGTGAAGTCTTAAAAAACATCTCTTATTAAACAGTGTGTCGACAGTTAAACTCCCTCAGTGTGTTCGTGTTCTTACCTCTGTTAGTCACAGTAGAAACCGGGTTGTTCGGCCTCTTGAAGGTGAACTGGTCTTTTTTGATCTTCCCCTGTGGTGGTCCTGGTCCTGCAGCAGCTGATTGGACCCTGCTGCTCCCCTGCAGACAGGTGGAGGTGGATCCTGATGTGGGTTTTGTCTGTGTGTATCTGACAGAGTCCCTCACCTGAACACCTGCAGCCGGTCTACCTGAACCACCGGGGGCAGCTCTGGGTGTTAGAGGTTTCTGATTGGCTGGTTGTTGGTTCCTGTCGTCCCAGGTTCTGTTGGACGGCTGCAGAACCGTTCTGTGGTCTGACGTCTGACCGATGAGTGGAGTCTGTCTAGCTGACGTGTTCTCCAGGTTCCGGATCTGGTTCTCCAGGTCTTCACACAGTTCACACAGCAGGTCGTCGTCGGCCGGATCGTCCCAAACTGGCTCAGACGAGAAAAAGGCGTCCAGGTCGTCATCCAGGAAGTTGGAGACGGCGGCCGGCTCGACGTGGGAGGAAACCACCTCAGGTTTGTTTGGAAACCTCTGAGCTGGTTTAGCAGCTGAAGATACGGAGCTGGAAACACTCGTCCTTTGAAGAAACTGTGGTTTCTGTTGGTCCGACTTCACTGGGTTCAACGTTTGCCAGGTACAACGAGATCCGGTCTCAGCTGAGGAACCAAACCTGGTCTGCTGAGAGGCTTTACTTGCAGCTTCTGAGCTGAAATCCACCTCAGAGTTTGTCTGGATTCTCTTCACAGAGAAATGAGGATTCGACTCCAGTTTGAAAGTCGCTCTTTGCTTCACATTGTCTTTTGCCGTTTTACAAACAGCTGATTGGTCGATTCTAATGTCTCCACAGGTTGGAGCAGCTGCTGAACTCTTTCCGACACCGGCCGGTTTCTGAGTCGAGCAGTGCTTCGGAGCAGCGAAGATCTGTGGATTCTGTGTCATCTCCAGCACCAGAGAGTCATTTAGCAAGTCGTCATTTTCCCAGTCGTCTTCAAACTCGTCGCTCACAGGAGGTTTCCCAGAAGCCTCTTTGGACGAAGAAAGGAGAGCAGGTTTAATCTGTGACGGCAGAGCGGTCGACGCCTGACTCAAAGCTCCGCTCACGTGCTGGGTCGGTCCATCGAACAGGAAATCCAGATCGTCCTCCATCTGTCGATCCAGATCAACCCGTGCGTTGGTCCCGGCTGCTGAGCTCACGGCCGGAGAAAAGTCGTTCTCGAAATCCAGGACGTCCTCAGGCAGGAGCTCTGGACTCTGCTGGAGCATGTCCTCCACCTCCTCCTCGCCCTGACGAAACATGTTGAAGTCAAACTGTTTGGCCAGTTTCATCAGGTCGTCCACTCCGTTCGGCCTGCACAAAAACACAATGAGATCATTAACAGTTGAAAATAATAAGGTCTTTCTCTGCTCGCAGTGGCCAGATACAACGTTCTTGATCAACAGCAGGGTAGTCGCCGCCATGTTGTTGTTCAGGCAGAGTCAAAACACAGACGAGGAAAGGTAACAATGACGAACACACCAACGAACGCTGAACAAAAAAAACAATACAACTGAACCACGAGAAAATTAAAAGCAAAGATACCAAACAGAGAGAAACTGAACTCAACAGTAAAGTACCAGATAGCATTAAGCTAATGTTAGCCATTTGTATGTCCAATAAGATAAAACAAATGTCAGTCGCTCCTCATAATCCAGTGACCAGTGGTTGTGTTCACAGGGATCAGCTCCCAGGTATCTTCATGTACTCTAAACATTTAGTTTCTGTAGTAACAGTTTAACTCCTTACATTTCATTGACACTTTGTATTATAGTTTTTCTTACTTGTATTCAATATTGCACTGTAGCTTCTTTAATCTTTTACCTTGTAGTTACACTAAATTGTTCTGGAACCTTAAAAATAAAAGTCAGTCAGAGGTGAAGTAGTTTTATGTCATTTATTATTCTGGAGCTTTTAACTTCTCTGTTCTACAGTCCGAGCTAACCACGACTTCTGGGTGCCCAGTCAGGATCGCACTGTCACATTTCATAAGCTGGTTTACCTAAAACACCTGAGCTCCTTCGTGCAACACAATTCCACAACGGTTTTCTATTTCCGTCATGTGTACGGTCGTGGTGTCAAAAGCCGTCTCCGTCTACCTCCAGTCTAAACTCTGTTTACTCGTGCTTGTGTGAACAAAGAGCCCATAATGCATTGCGCTGATGATGTCATGATCCTGACCTCCATACTGCAGATTCCAAACACGCTTGGAACACCAGGTTCAAAAATACAGAAGTTTTCCTCTAAATATCTTATAGTTTTAGACAGTTGGACAAAACGAGAACCCAGCACAGAGACCTGATAATCAGGTCGTGTGAAACCGATCTGAGGCTGCGTTTACTGGATCTTCTGAACCCACCTCGGAGATTTCTTCTTGGGTTTGGGGCCTTGGACGTCTGGAGTACAGGGGATAGTGGCGCTGTCTCCGATCCACTGCTGTAACGTTGGCTCTGCCACCTCCGGTCTGCCATGCTTCACAAACACAAGAGACGACAACATAATCAACAAATGAATAACTGGTGTTTCATAGTGAATCCCAGCAGTCGTGTCACTGACCTTTGGAGCGATTCTGCTGACGATCTCTGAGATGTTCACAGCTCCGGACGGCTGTTTTCTGCCTCTTTTACCTGGAGATCAATACAACAGTAAAGGTTTACACGGATATAAAACAGAAACAAGAAGCAGCAAATTCTCACCTGAGCAGGTGGAAAAAACGAACACGGAGGAGTCTTAAAAGTAAAATAACTTTTAAACAAGTTTACTGAGTCTGTTGGGTGAAGGCGAGGTGGCGTCCCAGATGATGTCGTGCTGAAAGTCTGAGTCGTTGTGCGGAGACTCTCCACTGAAACCAGCAGCCGATCTGGATCTGGGGATCCTGGTCGGGGTCTTAAAATCTGGACGAGATGAAACACAAACAACTGGTTCAGAAACAGATTCACAAACAACAAACAACATTTTGCTAATTAAAATGACACACATGCAGTTATACCAATAATATGTTCTGTTCTCATTCTGTTAAAAAGCACATGCCACCAGAAAGCATTTTATCACCATCATTTCTCAAGGTTTTCCACTGCACATGAGGCTTGTTTAGGTTCAACACGACGCCACAAAAAGGCAAACAAATTATGAATTTTTACAATCATAACTGCAGTTTAGTTAAATTATTATACACCGAATAGAAGCCCGACAGTCCTGGTTTATAAAAATATATCTACTCATGTTTTGTGATGTATAATATCTCTTGGATTTACACGAACATCTTACATTGCGGAGTATTTGAATGTAGTTTGGTACGTCGCTGTCTACAGACGGGAGAGCGGGACGTTGTTCCGGTCACAGCGGCAGAAAGACACGTTCAACACCTTCAGTAATTTTAAATAATAAAAGAACAGAAATGCAGGGACGAACCGGAACGCTGGCTCTTTGGAGAACCGACCTCCGCCGCTGTCTGAGTCTGTCTAAAGCTCCTGCTCAGGCGGTTTGGTTTGACTCTGTCCGCCTGCTGCTCCAGCGGAGACCCCGTCAGATCGGCCGGAGGGTCCAACTTTCTGCCGCCTCGCTTCATGTTCACCGGAGGAGGTGTTGACGGTGAGCCGGTGAACAGTCTCCGGTTACTGTCGCTACGCTGCACTTTATTATTTACACTTTATTTTGTTGTTAATTCGACCAGTCAGCGGAGTTTTTGAACGTCCCGCCATCTTTTCCTTCCCAGAGTTCATTTCGATGGTGCGTTCAAGAGCAACAAAGCTGCGCAGAATATGCGCAACAAAAGAAACATCCACTGAATAAAAATATTATTACATGTATATATATTATTTTCATCATTGATTAACTAATCCTTCTTTTTAATCATTTGCTCTGTAAAATTTCAGAAATAAAACATTTTTTTGTTTTTTAAAAAATTGTTTGAAAAAATAAAATTGTTGCAGATTATTTCTCTTTCTATGAAGCAACTGGAACAGTTTTAAATAAAAATATCTCTCAGTTCTCACTCTTCCTTAGAAAGATGTTCAAGCTAAGCTCTAAAATATTGGGGGGAAAATCCTGTTCATTCCAATGGACAGAGATTGTGAATGTGAGAAACAACTAATACTAAACTTTGATGATCAAAGTCTTTACAGATTTTCTGTCTAATACAGAAGCTGTTTCAGCTCTAAAAACATTTTTCAGGTGTTGTCTGCTGAGTTTCACCTGCGTTGATGTTTGATTTTGGAAACTGGAGCAGTTTTATAGTTGTAGTTAAAATGTGTCTGAAAATAATTTGTCTGACTTCAAATAACAAAGAATAAGAAGCTGATTATTATGAAAACCTGAACATAAAGCTCTTATTGCTGACTGAATAAACCTCAACCTTTAAACACACATAACTGAGGTTGGCAACACCTTTTCACATACCTTACCCCACCCATGTGTCAGGTGATGCTCCACCTTTCCTCCATGTTCATCAGAGGGAGGAAACACTCTGACAAACAGAGCTGCAGTAAGAGAAGTAAAACTGGAAAAACAGCAGAGCTTCAACGTCACACTCCAGAAATGAAACTAAAGTCAGTCAGAGCAACAACGGAGCTGCAGTCCAGACGAGTGTGTTTCTGTCTAAAAGAAAATTAAAGTGAGTCCATCAGGTCTTTGTCAACAACACAGCAGAGTCTCTACCAAACACTGGTGAGTACAGCTGATCATATTCACTGTTTCAACAACCAGCATTAACACAAATCTTCAGCTCTACTCAGGTGGAAGTTTCCCTCTCTTCATTTCAAATGTCTTCCAATATGACTATGGCTGTTTCTCCACAGCTCCACTATAGTCCACTTTAAACAGTCTCTCTGTGTCAGTTCTCAGGACTTTTCTAACTTGTTACTGAATCTCTCTGGTTTCAAGGTTAGTTTCTCTCCTTTCCTGGTTTTGTTACTGTTTACTGATCACTTCCTGCAGCCATGTTACATTCTGTTTCAATACATTGTGTTTGACACCAAGTAAGCAGAAATTTAATAGTAGTTCTGTTCAAAGAATTAGTACAAGCAGAAACAACCACAATGAGTTGTGTGTTACTCTAGTTTGTGTAAACCACCACACATCCAACACATCATCAAGGTAAACGATGTCTTTTACTGCAATAAATATTTAAACTTTCCAGCACAGATTCAATGGTCACAGTTGTTCAAGACTCAACTTGGTGAAAGAATCCTCATTGAAATATGGAATATTTAACTCAAAATTAAAACAATTAAAACTGCATTTTAAATAAAACTTGTTTCTTTTCTTTCACTCTCTCAGTGTGTAGACATGTCTGCTGCCAGCTGTCTGCTATCTGAAGATGAGTTTCTGTGCTCCATCTGTCTGGATGTGTTCACTGATCCAGTCACCACATCATGTGGACACAACTTCTGCAAAAACTGCATCAATCAACACTGGAACACTGCTGACCAGTACCTGTGTCCAGTGTGTAAAAAGGATTTTAACATAAAACCTGAGCTGTACATCAACACTTTCATCTCTGAGATGGTTGCTCAGTTCAGACAGGAAGCTCAACAGAAAGCCAGCAGCAGCAGCTCAGAGCAACAAGTTGCCAAACCAGAAGTTTCCTGTGACGTCTGCACTGGAACCAAACTGAAGGCCCTGAAGTCCTGTCTGGTGTGTCTGACCTCCTACTGTGAGACTCACCTGGAGCCTCATCTGACAGCGTCAGGCCTGAAAAGACATCAGCTGATGGACCCTGTGGAGAACCTGGAAGACAGGATGTGTACGAAGCACGATAAACCTCTGGAGCTGTTCTGTAAGACCGACCAGACATGTGTCTGCATGCTCTGCTCTGTTTTAGACCACAGGACACATGAGTTTGTTCCTCTGAAAGAAGAATATGAAGGAAAGAAGGCAGAGCTGGAGAAGACAGAGGCTGAAATTCAGCAGAGGATCCAGAAGAGACGACTGAAGATTGAGGAGATCAAACACTCAGTCAAGATCAGTAAAGATGATGCAGACAGAGAGAAAGCAGAAGGTGTTCAGGTCTTCACTGCTCTGAAGGAGTCTGTTGACAGAGGCCTGAACCAGCTCATAAAGGAGATGGAAGAGAAACAGAAAACCACAGAGAAACAGGCTGAAGACTTGATCACAGAGCTGGAACAGGAAATCTCTGAGCTGATGAAGAGAAGCACTGAGGTGGAGCAGCTCTCACTCTCTGAAGACCACCTCCACCTCCTCCAAAACTTCCCATCCCTGAAAGCTGCTCCACCCACCAAGGACTGGACAGAGGTCAGAGTCCGTCCACCATCATATGAGGGGACTGTGGTGAGAGCTGTGGCTCAGCTGGAGGAGACGCTCAGTAAAGAGATGAAGAAGCTGTTTGAGGCTGAGCTGAAGAGGGTCCAGCAGTATGCAGTGGATGTGACTCTGGATCCTGATACAGCAAATCCTGGGCTCATCCTGTCTGATGATGAGAAACAAGTGAAACATGGTGATGTGAAGAAAAATCTCCCAGACAACCCAGAGAGATTTTCTCACCATGTTAATGTTCTAGGAAAACAGAGTTTCACTTCAGGCAGATTTTACTTTGAGGTTCAGGTTAAAGGAAAGACTGACTGGATTTTAGGAGTGGCCAGAGAGTCGATCAACAGGAAGGGAACCATCACACGGAGCCCTAAATATGGTTTCTGGACGATATGGTTGAGAAATGGAAACAAGTACGAAGCTTGTGCTGACCCTTCAGTCCGTCTCTCTCTGAAGTCTGGTCCTGAGAAGGTGGGGGTGTTTGTGGATTATGAGGAGGGTCTGGTCTCCTTTTATGACGTAGATGCTGCAGCTCTCATCTACTCCTTTACTGGCTGCTCCTTCACTGAGAAACTCTACCCATACTTCAGTCCAGGCATTAATGAAGGTGGTGAAAACTCTGCTCCTCTGATCATCTGTCCTGTCAATCAAACTGAGTAGACTGATAACTAAAGTTATGTTATTATTTGATTTATTTTTCTTTGAGGGAACAAATGTACAAATTTAATATAAATATTGTACAATTAGGATCTTTTTATTTTCTACATGGTCAGATTTCTGGTGACTGAGTTTGCCACCAGTATGTCCATCATGACACCATGAAATTATGTCAAACATCCAGATTATCTTATTCAGTTCATTTGCAGCCATAGAAAACAAAACTGCAAAATAAACTCTGATGTTGAAAATATTGGCCTGAGTGAGCAGTGATTTAAGCACCAAAGGTTTGGAAGTAAAGTCTGATAGTTACTGTTACAGTTTAAATAAAGTTTTAATCCTGAAGATTTCAGTCCTGGTGGATTTAATGCCACCTGGTGGTTACTGGTGGTAACAACAAGTGTGGTTAAATACAACAGGACCTAGTTTGTCAGAACTGTAACAGAAGAGCAGCTGCAGCAGAAATACAGCAGGAGCATAGAATGAGTTCAGCCAATGCTGATTAAATTTCTCTGTATTTCACTGAATGTCTGAGTTTTAAATCTGGTGTCTGTGGTGACATATTCAATGACACACTATGTTTTATTATTGTTTACTTTGGAGAACTTACTGTGGTTGGAAAAGGATGGCAGCAAAATATGATTAGTTTGGAATATTTTTAAGTTAAGGAGTGATTTAAAAAAAAGCCATTTTGAAGAACTTTGTAATCAGTATTTATAACTTGACTTTACACAGCTGTGTATGTGGAGATGGAGTATATTCATGAACAGGATTAAAGTGGGGAGGACAGGGTTTTTTGAGGGGGTGGTCAAATGATCTGTTACACAATTACAATCATCATGACCAAACATCAGAGATGCAGAGCAGCAGTAAATCCCAGTTCATTTCGAGTCTCAGAGACATTAAACATCAAATAGACTCGTGTGTTCAGAGTGCAGCTGTGCAGAGTCCATCAGCAGCAGGGGTTGTTTGTGAAGCTGTCAGCAGAAGCAGCTCTCCTCCTCCTCCTCCACCGGTTCCCCAAAGGAAGGATTAGTGCGTCACATCCCGCTGGGCCGACAGTATTTACTGTCTGTCAGGAGAGACACACTGATGCTGCTGCTGGAAACAAGTTCACTGCAACACACTCTGGAAAAACACATCCACGCTAAATACTGAAGTTACGTCCATGGATGACAAACTAAAGCTCTGCAGTAGCTGGTGTGAGTGGGTAAGAAAAGACGTGGGTGGGGGAAGGGAAAAACAAAAACATCTAAATTAAAAAGAAACTGAGGACAATTTAAGTTTAAACCTTTTTCTGTTAGTAATCATTATGGTTTTTGTGGGCGGAGCATAGGCAGAGGCAAAACGTCCTGCCTCCACAGGTTAGCTAACACTAGCAAGCAAGTTTTATTGGTCTATTTGTTTGAAATGGCTGAAAAATACCTCCAGAGGAACGGCCAGACATTTACGTTAGCGTTACAAGTGAAATCTGACTCTGATTAGTTGGACAAACCTTTAGACACATACGAAAAAAAATAGTTTACTGAACAAACTTTAATGATATGAAGTGTGCTCTACACACACAAGCATTTCTAATGATCGCCTAAGTCCAATCCTTTTGTCTTGTCGTGTTTAATGACACTTGTCTTTGTTTTTTTGACTGGTATGTGACAGAACTTCATTTTTGAGCCATTACTCCTTCGATTCTAGCACAAAACAACACAGTAGGATTACTTTTTTTGCTTGGTTTTTACTTGGCCCTGCTATTCTAAGGTGTTCCACATTCACCTCCAGTTTTTCCTCTGTTCTGCCTCCAGCTAACACTGTATCTATGTGACGACACTGTGACCGGCCAGGTGTCTCTACATACATCCATGTGAATGCAACAAATCCACTGCCATGCAGAGCTACTGTCTCCCCCTTCTGCCAGTGACAGTAATTGCACAAACACTGTTGAGGTTATCTGAATGGCAAGTTTCTTTTTTATCTGTTGCATCCAAAACTTGCAGGTTTCTCCGAGCTGTTGTCGTTTACTTCGTCTCCATCACTACAGTTGCTCCCCTCTCGGTTGCTCTGGCAAACCAAACATTGCTGCTTGATGTAAAACTCATTGCTGTTGGTGCACCAGTGTGGGAATGTGGCCACAGACTCCAGATTTAAATACAGATAGACTACAAACAAACGATTTGCATGATGGCACATTAGCTGCTTTTAGCAATAAAAAGTATTGATATCAGTGATCCTGGCCCTGGTGATGTTAACTGCTCCTAGAAACTTCAGCTCTTCTGTCAAATGAAAGTGACGTTGGTCAGACAGATGCATCAGCATCTGTGTATATCAACCATGGAGTGTGTTTTCGACAAGCTGAACTTTGGTTCCTCTGTGATGAAGACAGCATTAAACACAGATGAAGATTTAGAAATTACATTCCCTCCATTTTTCTGCAGTTGTGTTTCCAGCTCAGCAGCTGCGGACTGAGGTGAAATCTGAGCGATTCATCACCGTCCTGTCGGGCCGACATGTCGACCCTCAGCCTGGCTCGCAGCCAGACACAGATACGCACCATATTTCATGGCCTGTGCGTCTGAATAGAATACCCTGCTGCTCTAAAGAAAACACTGAGTTTCAATGCACTGAGGAAGGAATCCGTGGCAGTGCTGTCAGGAAGGAAAGAAGTATCTACCTGGTTTTTACATTACAGTGGCAGTGGGCTAAATGGCCCTTTTCCCCCGGTGGACATTGTCAGACTTTGAAATGTGATCCGGGACGGTGGTGGAGGCTCGTTAGAAAAGGTCTGAGCACTTTCAGGCCGGCGGATCAGAGAACAGTGTCAGATATGCTGCTCTCTAATCTCACCAATTTATCACTGTCTGCTTAGAAGTGCCACAGGGCCTCCAGGGTGCAAACTGCAGGACCAACTCTGATCTGTACCCCACTGAAATAAAAACCCGGTTTACAAGTCAGAGTTTAGCCACTGGACGAGGTCTGAAAATATTCTGAAGGTGAAAGAAAACATTCGGAAGCTGAGAACGGATATATTTGACTTGTTTTTTAATGTTGTGACAACAGGTTAATTATTTAGTTATGTGGAGAGAACTAAACACAGACCAATAAGGAGATTAATACCTCTACCAAGGAGGTTCTGTTTTCACCACTGTTGCAAAGTACTGAACCAATTTGCACCAAACTTGGTGGAGGAACAGGACGAGGGAAGAACCCATCTGAATAACTGGTGTTATTGAATATGGGTCTTATTTTCCATGTTTCTGGGTGTAAATGATTGATAGGGACATAAATATCTGGAATCTGTGCAGCATTGATCAAGAACAGCAGTTGTTCATGTCAAAGTACGTCTGCTTAAGTTCTTGTTTTTTATTCTCAGTGTCTGACAACATGATGATAGGATTCCTACAGAGACAGAGCTTTTTATTAAAGAGGAAGATCCTTTTAGTTTAACCAGAAACATCTCTATATATCACTACCAGACTCCATTGACAAAAACAGGGATTTTACTGAGGAGCTGCTGGAATACCACTGCCTCCATCTGTTAATGTGTTGTTGTTTGACTTTCAGTGGTGGAAGAAGTAATCAGATACTTTACTGAAGTAAAAGAACCTGAGCCTGATTTTTTAGGCATTTATTTCTGCTCATAATGGTTTACTTGAAACGTTTGTCTAATTCACGATAACTCCTGTTCCACAAAGATTTTCAGATGGATAAGAACAAATGAGCTCCTTTTCTTTTTTTTCAGTTTTTCCAGAAAAACTTCAACAAAACTGCGCTTCTTTACAGCGAAATCATCCATATTAGAAATGCTGCAAACATGAAAATAGATACAAACAGAATCAGCAGATCGGGCTCCTCAATAGAAACTGATCCTTCTTGTTTCACTTTTATAACATCCAGCAGATCTTTCAGGTGCTTATAAACACAGCTACTTTTATTTATTGGCCTTTTACTGCTCTCATGAGGCGTCTCTGGATGTTTCAAGTCAAAACTCGTCGAGCTCCTCTTTAGCTTCAAACACGCTGCTGTAACAGCTCATTTTCCTTCTTTTTATACAGGATATTTTCTTCAGATTCCTGAGCTGTAAAACAATCTTCTTAATCATGGGGGTCATTGTACAGTGTATGGCTTTATTATTGTTTAACACGTCACTGACTGTGTGTACAGTGGTAAAACAGCTCTTAATCTCATTAAAAACATCAACCTAATCACCTCCATTAAGCAGATTGACTCTGAGAAGCTGCTCCCTGTTTATTTTTCCTTTTTCTCTCCTGGAAAATCCAGCCTCCAAGAAACTGTCACTGTGTTTCAGCCGTTTGCTCCTGACAGGCAGAAAACTGTGAAAATTTAAGCAACAACAGGACATTTCAGTGGAAACGCTGGTGTTGGACTGTAATGTCTGTCGTTTCCTTTTCCTCTGACTCCACTGGAATTTAACAAGAATGGAAAAATATCTGCTCTGTGGCATTTAAACATTCATATTACATATTTCTGACTTAAATGGAATTATTAAAAAAGACACCAGCAGTTAGATAAATGGACAGGATGGAACGTCTAATTCAAAACAGTCCAGATGTGGCTCAGTTACAGAGGACGAGGGTTGAGGAGGGGGGGGGGTATTTTTAGAGCGTATGAAGCAGAGACGAGTAAAACTTGACAAGATCGAACCACACGAAGCAAACTAGACCGAGCTGAAGCAGACATGACGTCATGTGCTGCGTTCAGTGATGTCCCTTTGAGCTTCAGTTGGTCCAAACAGACGGACACTGGCAGCATCTCATCCATCACCGGCTTGAAAAGGATTCCCATCGACAGAGCTGCCAGAGCGTCGAGGAGTCCAGAGTACACAGTTTACAGCTCGACGCACTTCAGGTCTAATGTTCCACGAGCCTCCCTTCAGATTTCCACTTCAACACCCACTTTAATGCATGCAAACGACTCCGGTTACTGTTTCATTACCAGCCTTTAAACTCTACGATAAGTGGCTCCGTCACATCCATCTGAAAGCCGTTCAAGACGTCGCCCACAAAGTGCTCGTTTCAGCGTTCAGCCTGCGTGTCTTTGGACTGCACTTAATGCTGCATTTATTGCCACTGACTGGTCCATTGTTAATGTGTGTCAGATGGTCTCAGCTTTTAGGTTTTTGTGAGAGGAACAAAGAGAGAAGCAGGAAGGACTGAAGAGTTTCTGAGGGGTTGAAAAGGAAAAGCTGCACATCCTCAACATGCAGGGCTGAGTTCAAGGCAAGTTTAAAGAAGCAAAGAGATGAAACCGTCCCGTCAGGAGAGAAGAAGTCCTGGAATGAGACAATTAACTTGATGCCTTGATTTCCCAGTGTGATTCACATGGGTCTGTCTAGTTCTTTTTCAGTTTAAAACAAATATGATCTCCGTCCATTCTAACACACCTGAAAACAGATATCACATGACCATTCAGGTACATCAGGCATGTGCAAGTGTAAACAGGAAGTAGATGGTTGACTCTGCAGTTGGTTGATAAGTTCCAGAAAATGCTTCAAGCGAACTTTAACAGCTGTTAGCAAAGACACCAAGGTCGGGAACGCCTGTAATGCTACATTCCATTTACATCAGTAGTCGAACTCGAACAGGAACTGGGAGAGCATAACGGACATGGACATGGACGCTTACAGAGTCTTTATAGCTGCTCTGTCACAGTTTAGACAACTTCAAAACAAATCTGCTCCACCTGAAGAACACTGATTTTTAATGTAAACACTTCAGAACATTCTTAAAAACCGTAACATTAAACCATGCGAACTGATTCAGACGTATCTCAGACTAGCTGTTGTTAGCAACAGTTGATAACAACGCTCTACAAACAGCGTAGCAACATGTCCACAGATAAAACCTGAACAGTTCTATGTGTCTGACTGACTTCATGTGAAACTAATGAGACTGAGCTGCTATAAACAGGAACATTAGCAGAGTGTTCACTGCTGTTGATGTGAGGAGCAGCCATCTTGGATTCTGATGTCGGGGTTGGTGGAGTTGCTCCGACTTTCCGAGCTGGAAATCCGACTTCAGGGGACGTTCAAGATAAAACCTTCAACTAGGAGCTCAGAAAAGTGGAAGACGCCATAATCCATTCTCCAGGTTTCATTCACTACTGGAGGTCAAGGCTGAAATGGGTCACCTGATCTGAGCGTGATCAATGAAGGAAAGATACGTCGTGATTGATAAGAATCAATCAGGAAGTGAATGTGGGTGTCTGTGTCGTTTCAGTTTCTGTCCGTCCAGACTAAATCACAACCCAGAGTTTTCAAACTAAAACAGGTCCAACTTTTTCCAAAAGTGTCCAGAGAAGTAAGGACGCCAGGCGTAACCAAAGTAACAGAGATGCAACTAAAACATATTAGTGCCACTTGAACTGTTAAATCCGAGGAAGTTCTGCAGCAGTACGACAACAACACTCTACATCTGCCTCATCATTATTTATTCTGTTTGAAGTGTAAGAGCAACAAAAAACAACCGATGCAGCTGTTTTCCTGGTGAGGACAGTCTCCACTGAGATATTCTGGTAAAATAAAGGTTTCCAAAACAACACTTGGTTTGAAAAAAAAGCTGAAACCGTCCTGTTCTGAGGCGCCGGAGAGTTTTGAAACTGCTCCTGAGGCGACCGTTTCTGCCAGAGAATCACCTTCTTGTGGTGAGATATTGAATTTCACAAGAAGTGGCTTTGTCAGTGTGGGCACCGAGAACCAGAGCTGCTCCCTAATGACTCTGGAGATTAAACAGTATGAAGCACACATCCGATGAAAACAAAGAGGACAAAACGAGTCTCAGAGAAGGAGAGTGTTTCCAAGAGCTAATTGTGTTGGATAATGTATCTGAACATTTATCAAGCCAGTTCTGTTTTCCCTCCAACACCCACAGGAATGCTTTCATTTGCAGACTGTAACTGCTGCAGGATCAGCTGTCAGCACGCCGGGGCCCAAACATGAAGCCATGAAACCGCTCGTCCAGAACGTTCATTCTTCCCAGGATGACAATACTATTTGGCCCGTGTCAGCTCAGTCTACTTCAGGCCAAAACGCTGGATGTCTGTTGAACAGGGCTGCTCTCCTCTGGTCTAATTCTCCCCTCTCGCTCCCTGGATGCTGATCGTGTCGTCCAGAGAAGTCCAAAAGTGAGGATCGTTTGGAGGTTTATTGACGAGCTTTACTGGACCGTCGGGAGCCGCAGTGCAATCACTGCACTGCAATGAAACCCTGACATTATTCTGCCTTGCTCGTAATTGGCTTTGTTTTGACCTGAGTCAAGACTTTCAGAGCAGTTCAGGGAAATGTGTGTCGCATGTCGTTCCTGCCTCAGGAAAACTGGATCCTCCGGCTGCAGAAAAATGAGCGTCGAGGTTAAAGAGGCGGAGGGAGAGTATATGAGGCTTGGATGGAGGAGGATGATCACCTTGGTTTAGATTAAGTTTATCTATGTTTACAGCTGAATTGAAAGGAGCTCTACCTCATGTTGTTTAAAGGAACAGTCTCACATTTTGGGAAATCCTTGTTTGTCCTCTTAGATGTGTAAAAAACATGTTTAGCCTAGCTTAGCACAAACACCGGGAGCAGCAGCACATTAATAAATAAAATACTGACATTTCATACACCTTAGAGGATAACTGTGGTATTTTTCTCCCATGTTTTTGGGTGTAAATGATCATTTTTATTAAAGAGAAAGATCCATTTTGTCCAACCAGAAACTGCGTTATATTTCCATACCAGACTCCATTGGCAAAAACAGGAATTTTACTGGGAGCTGCTGGAATACCACTGCCTCCATCTGTTAGTGTGTTTGTGTTACTGTGTGACTTTCAGTGGTGGAAGAAGTAATCAGATACTTAACATGAGTAAAAGTACCACACAGTAACACAGACACACTAACAGATGGAGGCAGTGGTATTCCAGCAGCTCCTCTGTTCTGCTCAGTTAAATTCCTGTTTTTGTTAATGGAGTCTGGTGGTGATATAAAGTGATCTCATGGAGGGTAACGACTGGACTTTCCTTTAGGTGACGTGTTGATGCAGCTTTGTTTCTCATTTAGAAACAAAAGTGTTGGAGGTGGTTGCCAGATTCGCCCCAGATTTGTCCTGTTTGTTCTAATAATTTCCTGTCAGATGTTGTTCAGCAGAGTCTGAATAAAAACTTGTGGCAGCAGTAAAACTGTGTGTGTGTGAGCTGCTGATGTCTTTGATCGGTGTTAATGGAGCAGCACTTTGAGCTAAATTCCTCTGATTGTGTCGGTTGTTTATCTAAGCAGCAGTTTATTGAACACTCGTCTCTGCTGCTTTTTGTTTCTTTTCCTCCACAGATTCACTCCTTCATTTTGTTTTTTTGTTTTCTCTCTGGGAGCTGTTTAATTTATTATGTGCTGGTGTGTAAACTCCAGACTTTGATTTCACTGAAGAAAGATTCTGATCAGAGGTGCAGGAAGAACTCAGATCAGTAACAGTAACAGGTCCTGCAGTGAAAATGTAACTTAAGTAAAAGTATGTGAGTATAATCTGGAAAAAGTACTGAAAGTATGAAAAGTTTTCAGTGCAGATCAAAGTCATTTATTTTAGCTTTAGTTTATTATTGACGTCTTTTTACAGTGACGCTGATTTAGATTCATTTATTTTATATGAGGCTGCAACTAACTGATCAGTTTACAGTTAATCTGCTGGTTCTTCTCTTGATTAATTGATCGATTAAGTTTGGCAGAAAAGCTGAGACACCTTCACTGTGTCTGTTTTGTTCTAAAGTTTCTAAACTCTAAAAATGAATTCAAGTTTTAATAATTTAAAGGAAAATATTCACATTTGAACACATTTCAACTTACTGATTAGTATTTATCCTGGAGCTTAATCAATAATAAAGTGTCATATTCTTAAACGAAGTCTTGTGCCTTCATGTGGTTTTTGAGTAATTCATTAAAAATGTTCAGACAAACAATTTCAGGAGTTTTCATGTCTGTGTTCAAAAAACTAAATATGTTGGTGTCGTAGTTAAATATGTTTTAACAATCTGGATTTGTTCAGGCGATTGTTTACTTGATTACTTTTACTTGATTACACGTGGACACAGATGTAGTTTCTCTTATTAGTAATATTCAGTAAAACTGAACAGCTGAGAACCTGTTTTGTACATCAGAGTAAAGAAGAACAGAATGATCTTATTAACACGAGGACAGAAACGTTTCTCTGATATTTTAATGTGAAAGTAACTAAGTACATTTACTCAGGTTCCTTCTTTAAATTCAGTTCTGAGCTTCATATAAAATACAGTTTAACTTTGACATTTCTTCAGATGAAATCTAAACATCAGGACCTTTTAAAGTGACTCAATTTAACAGTAAACCAGGAATATACAGCGTTTTCTCCACCTCACAGCTTCAACATTCAAATGCTGCTGTATCGAAGCCTCTTTGTATGACAGGTTGTATTTTCATTCTTTAAGTTTTATAATAATACTTTCATAAAAGTTTGAATATACGACTTTAACTTTATATTTTTACTTCAGTAAACTTTATTGAACATAAAGGCTGTAACGAGCATCATTTACTGTCGTTATCCTGCCGCTGTATTTTGCAGGAGTAAACCCTCAGCTCAGGTTAGACGCCCTCTCAGCGTCGTAGTAATTAATCCTCAGGAGAACTCGACTTCCTCAGCTCAGCGTCTAACACTGTGTTTACTGTCGAGGCTCCGCCCCCTCGCTAACGAGCTGAGCTAATTGATCTGAAGCTGAAGGTGAATGAATCAGCTGCAGGCGAACGCTCCCCCTCTGATTAACCTGACCCCCACCTCCTCCTCCACCTCTTCCACCTCCTCCAGCTACAGGTTACATGTCAGTGTGATCATTAGTTCTTCCTGTGAACAGGACGAATGATCTGACCTTGGACCTTCGGTCAGAAACAGAGACGCTGTTCACAACATCAACATTTGAAACAGTTCCATCAGATTTAGTGTGTTCAGTCATTCTCAGTTCTAATCCTCCACAAACGTTTCTCAGGTGATAAATCCTCTAACTTTCCCTGTAGCTCCATCATCAGGTCCACATCAGGTTCAGAACCTGAACCAACACACGAGGCTGAGGCTCAACTTTTACTGCAACACAACAAATATAAAACTGATTTCACATCCACACTGAGAAAAAGTGAGAGGGTGAAAAAGAGAATCAGAGTCTGTCCTAGAGTTACATACAAAATAAATGAATGTATGACAAGGCCACAACAAAAATAAAGAGATTATTATTATTATTATTATTATTATTATTATTATTATTTGTACCCAACAGGTTGGAGTCAGAAACATTCATGGTGTCATTGGATCAGCTTGGAACAGCTTGTCTGTTTTGATTCTGTGTTTAAAGTCCAGAGAACTTCTGTTTTTAAAGTTGATCAGTTGCTGTCACTGTACAATCAGAAAACTGTGTTAAATACACGTCAACATTTAAGACCTAAACATTAAAATCTTAACATTTTTAAGACTTTTAAAGCTTCAGCACTGATGTGATACTAAAAGAACTTTATGATGAGACTGTTTTGTCAGTGTTGTTATATTTTGTCTTTTCCAGCCCTGGAAAACTCAATTTCATAGTTTTTATACAATTAATTAACTGTTATAATTTTATGGGTTTTTTAAAAATACAATAAATGTAGTTAAATTCAGTTTTTTGTAATAATCTTTCATGTTGTTTATTTTTCTCCTGTGTTTCCGTTTGAGCTGCGTCTTCAGGTGAACAGTCGACGACTGTTTTCCATAAATGAGGCCGACTTCCTGTTCACCAGGTTGATGCGTCCCGTTGGGGTAAACTGACCTCCCTCCCTCCCTCTCTCCCTCTCTCCCCTGCCTCACCTCCTCCTCCACTTCCTCTCTGAAGGTAACCACGATCCTCCGCTGCCCGAGTCCCTGGATCCTCTGTCCGACACTGAATACCTTCCCCTTTTGCCCCGCGCACAGGGAAACACATCTAATCCCTCCTGAAGCAAGCATTTAATTAAAGGCAATAAATTATCCAACTTTCCCTCCAGTTCTCCTGGAGCCACAGACGGTGAACAGAGCAAGGGTTTTCAGGCGGAGGGCAGTGAGCTCATGGCGGCTGTTGTTTTTAAACTGACTATTGATGGACCAGCGGGTCGCAGGCTCAGACCTGGAGGAGGCAGATTAATGTCTCCATGGAATCTGGCTCTGCTCAGGCTCACGCTCGTTACATTCGAGTATAAATTAGGAGTGGGTTTGTTTAGATAAACCTCGTTACCTCTGCGGTCACAGAGGGTCGTCCCCCCGGGTTCGAGCCCTCGCCGCTCCTCGGGACCAATTCATCACCGTCGGTTCATATCTGCTGGATTCTTTCCTGCTGAGAGAACAGAGACAGACACTGAGACTCAGACGACACATGTCCACACTGAAACTCATCTTCATCTGTCAACAGAGCAGTGAAGAACAACATTAATACACATCTACACATTTGAATCACTGAGTGTTCAGCCTACAGCCATCCTAACCTCCAGCTCCGAGCAGGAGGTGCTGGTCGCCCAGACTCCTCCTGATGTTTTGGTTCATGTTTGTGCATCAGAAACTGAATGAATGAATATTTTCTGAGAGTTTGACACAGGTGAAGTTTCCACTGTTACGAGCTCCAGGAAACAGCTGAAGGTCTCTTCACAAACAATGTGACGTGGTTCAGGACGATGAGACGAATCTGAGGAGGCAGAGACCGACCACCAGGATCCTTCGACCCGGAGTCTGTGACGCCTTCATTCACGGTGAGAAAGCTCAGAAAAATCAACCTCCCTCTGAAAAAACAATCGCGCCAAATCTCAGAACAAAAACAACAGCTCAAAGAAATAAACTGACGTGTGAATTAAAAAACACCTTCAGAGTGAAAAGCTGAGAGATTTAAAATTAACTGGGAATTTTTGACGTGTGAAGTGATACGAACAAAAAAAGGCAGAAGAAACAGCATCACAGCTGAGCTAGCACCATGAGAGCTAGTCTCTTTAGCTGTCAAGGACATGCTGTTAGCTCGCTTACAGTTAGCATCTCTGAGTCGACCATCAGAAGTCCTGAAACAGGAAAAGGTCAAAGTGTTTAGTTCAGAAAGCATCAGAGTGAGAACTGAACTGTGGAGGCAGACGTACCCTGAGCAGAGGGTGAGGACAGAGATATAAACTCAAACACAGAAACACAGCGTTATTAAGACGTTTGAATGAAAACACAGGAGGAAATTTAACGACTTTAACCCTAACCCTCGATTAAAGAAGGAACACGATGACACTCACTGTGTATTTCTGTCAGTTAATCAGTTAAAATGATCCAGTGATCTAACCCAGAGAACAAACGGATCCACCAATAAAAATGTAAGTTCCTGTATCACTGAGGCCGACACCTCTGACCTTTGACCTCCAGCCTCCGACCCTAACACACATCAGATGAGACGTGTTTATCCTGACGATCTGATCTGAACTTTCTTCTCCTCTCATCAACATGAACACATATTTTTTTTACATCTCATTCTGTTTCTTCACTTGTGTTTGTGTTTTCCTGCTAAATATCAGACACTGTCCTTCCTCACTGTCGTCGAGCCAAAGTGTTTCCTCAGGACGAAGACGAATCAGAGAGGAAACACGAGCTGCACTACAAACACCACAGAGTTCAAGAAGACAAAGAAGATGTTTGGGACTGAGTAACTGAGTACATTTACTCAAGTACTGGTTTCTGTTTAGCCAGAAACATCTCTATATATCACTACCAGACTCCATTGACAAAAACAGTAATTTTACTGGGAGCTGCTGGAATACCACTGCCTCCATCTGTTAGTGTGTTTGTGTTACTGTGTGACTTTCAGTGGTGGAAGAAGTAATCAGATACTTTACTGAAGTAAAAGTACCACACAGTAACTCAATCAATGTAGTCTGGTATGGTGACATACAGCATCAAAACAACAAATCATTAATGAAAATAACTGTTCGCTGACTTTCCTGTAAGAGGACGTGAAGCCTGATTTCTTCATGAAGAAATATTTATTAATCTAATAATTCTCTAGTGGGAATTCTCCATTTAAATCCAAATAAATATGAATTCATTGATTATTGATCATGTGACTTCTCATGTACAGCGACTCGTTCATGTTTGGTTTTCTAACAGACCTGCTGAGCTCTGACTAAAACACTTCCAAGGTCACACTCACATCTAAAATGAACACTGGAAATTTAACCTTTAATTTGGACAAATTCACTTTGTTTCCATGAAGCTTCTGTGGAGATTATTGGGAAACGATTAGAACAAATAAAGACCTGAAAAATGAAGCTTTACCCAGTTATTTTCTACTGTGACCTGAAGAGTTTACACGTCAGAGATATGAAATCTGTCTGAGATGATGAGTGATTTGTGAGTGTGTTGGTGTGAGGCGATGTGTTAGCATGTTCCTGTGTGACAGACAGCAGCTGTCGGACCGTCCTCCACCTCTCAGCGTGACTGTCAGAGTGAGATAATTAAAAAGAGTGAACTCCCTCTCTGTCCACAGTGAGCCAGGCAGGACCGTATGGCCCAGATGGTCAGCCAATGGGAGGCTTCGTCATGGACGGACAGACACACATGGGAATCAGACCACCTGGTAAACACACACACGTTCTTATTAAACCCTTGTTGCACTAAAATAAAACGGCCGGACAGAGTTGGTGTCGACACCAGAGGAAGAATCGTGTTGTTATCTGGATGAAAACAGTTTATCCTCGGTGCAGCGGCCGTTTTAGGACATCTCTCCACCTCTGAGGTTTATACTTAGCACCATGGGGTCGTGCCACAGATACCTGTGGTGGTGTTGGTCCTGATTTATAGTCCAGCTTCAGGTTTCACCCACTGAAACACTACTCAGACATACGGTGTGATTGCTTTATTTCAAACTGAACGTGCTGCAGAACAAAAGACGTCCAGATATTTACAGTCTGGACTGTGTGTGTTCAGCATAAGGCCAAGACATATCGATATTTATCATGATCTACAATCTGTGAGTTTGAGAACAAACATGTTTTATCTGCTTTAACTAAACATTAAAATTAACTTTGACAAAAATGTAAATAAAACAAAAACCTGTGACTCCGGTCACAGATTTCTCTGATAGGACCTTCTATGTAGAGGAGCAGATTAGATAGTCAGCAGTTTGAGAAAAGTATTTCCTGTCTGGGAGTTCGTAGCTACAGTCCAGAACTTTAATCAGGTTCCTGAACCTGAATCTTTCTCTGCTGAGCTCAGAGGCATCATGTCTTTAACTGAGAAGGAGGAAACGCTTCTTTATGATCACTGTTCATCAAATATGACCTGATAGATGTTAGTTTTGGTTCAGCCCTGTTAGCTGTTAGCCCTGTTAGTAGAATAAAATGCCCTGAGCTTAACGTCTTTATCAACATGAATTTTAACGTAATCCCAGATCCAGATCGTTTTATTGTCCAGTCCTAGTTCAGCATTTTGTCCTGGTGATGTTAGCATGTTAGCATCTGAACGTTCAGCTCAGGCTTCAGTCCTTAGTTTTACAGATATCCTGTCGTGAAGCAAAGATCACAGCGCTGATTGAACCGGTGTGTGTGTTTGTCCTGCAGGTCCTATCGGTGGTGTGGGGATGGGGATGGGTGTGGAGGGACAGTGGCACTACATGTAGCACCACCACCACCACCCTGCAGCCAGAGGAGCCGCCCGGCGTCCCAGGAAACCACCGTGAG
Organism: Lates japonicus; assembly: GCA_033238685.1. NCBI lineage: Eukaryota > Metazoa > Chordata > Actinopteri > Centropomidae > Lates > Lates japonicus. The sequence continues at coordinate 45,130 of BRZM01000117.1, read as the reverse complement.
TATCAGAGAGAAACATTGCTACAAGACGAACACGTAGTTAGAAGTAATTATACTCTGTGCTCAGAGGATGCAGGTACAGCTGGTGTGTAGACTCTGTGAGGACCACAGGCTGGAGGGTACAAAGAGCCTCGGGTGATGAACTCTGACCTCACGCTGTGTGTAACACTCAGAGACACTGATCACCTCTCTGATCACATGACTTTACTGTCACAAAGCAACAGAGATTCATCTGTAACAAGGTTCAAACGTCGTCTGGGTTCGTTTTGTCCTGTGTCTGACAGTGAGATAGTGAAGGTCATGACCTGTAAACCAGAGTTTAAACTTCCTCAGGAGGTGCAGTCGTCGTCTCCATCTAAACATATTTAAATGACTCAACCTGCAGCTGCCCCTGCACTCAAACACAACATCCTGCCTGTTATTTTATCTACATTATATTTAAGGCCACTGACCTGAACCTTTGCATGAAGACACTGTTTATGGAAACTCAGAAACAAAGAGACCAAACGACGGCAAATGAATGCAGACGACGACCAGAGACAGACACAATACAGGCTTTTGTCTCATAATCCGTCCATGCAGATGGACCATTGAACCACTGTTGTATTTACACGGTGCAAATTTCTACCAAATTCAAGATGAATCAGATCTCAAAAAAGACCCAAATGATCCAGAGGTTCTTCCTGGTTGGTGATCCACCTCAGCCTAAAGGACAGAACCACAAACTTAGACGACCTGAAGAACCACGACAGCAGACAGACGCTGTGAAACAACAAGACGTCAAACCATCACCATTCCTCTCAGCTCCTCTCTCCACTAATTAAAGCCAGATCCTCTGATTTAAAGGTCAATTAATCCTCTGAGATCCTCTCCGTATTCTGTCTAACGAACTGATCATTAGTGGGAGACGCAGAACGCTCTCATCTCTTTATTTGATTACACAGAGTCCAATTACTCCGTAAGCAGTTTTCATTATTAAGAGGGAGGAGGAGGAGGGAGGGCAGTGAACGCAGCGTGGGGAGGAGAGATTAGGAGGACGTTAATGGTTAGAAAAGGAAGTTGGGGGGGGGTCAGTCGTTTGGCAACATCACTCAGACCAAAGTCAATTAAAGAGTCTTCAGAAGAAGAAGCGTGGGTCTTTCTTCCCTCTGAGGGAAACAATACACCTGTCAGCTGGGATCTGATGCAGCCATGCATGCAACACACACACACTCATTAACATCAATAAATGGCCGCTCCGCTTCGCCTCAGACTCTGACTCTCTGGTCGTGCTCACACCAACATTTAAAACTGCAAAAGTTCATTTTTTTAAAGTTTAATTTCAGTAGAATCAGGACACGACTCACGGCAGTGAAGTAAAGGAATACGTTGCGTTTCCAGTTGCGTAGTTATGAGCATGTGCAGACCGGATCATGTGGATCAGGTACAGATCGGACAGAGATACAAGCGCTGCAGAGTCTCGTGTCAAATTCCCGCCTATACACCCACCCGACCAATCGCAAGTCACCGCTGTCAATCATGATGTCACACTTTGTTTTTATAGCATAAAATAACTAAAAGCACCTGAACACACCAGCATGATAAGAACTAGCTAACATAACTGACACCATCTTTTGGAAAAGTTAATTCAATGATAAGACACATGATTTGATAAATAAACTGTGCAAACTTATTGTCTCGTTAGCGACCATGCTAACTAGCTTGCTAACTGACAGAAAGGTAGCTAGTTTGAGGAGCTGTTTCGCCCATTTCAGTAAATCTTTATTAAACGTAGAATAAAATGTCAGGGCAGAGTAAACGGCCCAGAACTGAGAAAACAGGAAGTTGTGACTGAGTTTTGCTAGTGTTAGTTAGCTCTCCAGCTACAGCCGTTAACCATGTGACCTGTGAGTAGTCGCCAAACTTTTAGAGCCACATATTTCATCAGGACACGTGGATTTATTTTGTTCCTCCTCTCTCTGATCTCCGACCTCAGATCACATCCACGCTAGTTTCTCCTCCTTGTTCCAGTTTGTCTCCTTTCACTTTTACTTCCTGTTGACGTGTTTCCTTCTGTTTCCTCGGCAGGACTCCTACAGCAGGTCTGCAGACCGTCCGTGGCGGGCATGGAGCGGGACCCTGCGCCTCCTCACCTGTCCTCCCCTCAGCCCCACCCCTCCGGCCATCTACTTGGCCTGATGTGGAAAACACCCGACCGCCACCGGAGACGCTTTGTCACTAAAACCTCCCAGCTGAAGCTCAGAGAGAGAGTGTGAGGACGGAGATCTGGAACAGAATAATAAACAGCTGCGAGTTAACTGATGACACCTGGGTTTTTCTGGAGGATTTTTCTGAATCAGGACACAGAGTCAACGTGGCGTCTCTGCGTTTGATCACTTCCTGTGACGTCTGTGGCCAACTACGACTACAGAGGCCCTGAGCGGACATTTTGAAACCAGCAGACCTTCCCTCCCGTCCTGTCCTCATATCAACGCACAGCTGATGTCTGTATTTCCCAAGGAGTTCTTCTGAAACAGGAAACCTCGACAAACCGTTTTTCAGGACACTGAGCTCTGAGAAATGGACGGCAGAGGTCGAGTGACGGAGCGCTGTTTACTGTGGACTCTCTGAGACAAGTCACTACAGGTGCTCTGCTGCTGCCTTTTGCATAATATCCTGTTTTAAACTGAAAGGACTGTTTCACCTTTCACACTGTGTGTTTGTCTTTTTTCATAGACCTCTACCCTCCTCCCCCCGAGCTCCACAAATCTCTGAGTTCTGAAATAAAAAGTGAACTAACTTTGTTCTTTGGTTGATGACAGTATTTTGTTATTGACTCCTGAGGCTCTCAGTTATGAACCACAGTGTCAGGTGTTGAGGTGGAAACTAACTGTATTCACTCAAATACTGAGCTGGAGTTTAAAGCTTCTGGTTTGTTAGTTGAGTATTTTCATTCTGGCAGAGGTTCTACTTTTCCTCTGCTTTATTTCAGGGGAAATACTGTGTTTTTTTTATTGTTTTTACTCCTTTATATTTATCTCAGGCGACCAACGGCTGACATCCGGGGACCACCGGGTCAGTTCTCCCGGGCCCTGGGTTGGGGGGTGGGGGTGTAAAGGACCCTCTAACCTTCTCCTAATCTGCTGGTATATTTTGTCAAAATATCTATTAGTGAAAACTGTATATCGTGGTTGTATTTCACATGAAAGCTGATGTTTTTAAAGTTTTCACCAATTTCCCTTGAACTAGTGGTCGTAACTTAATCTACGCCCCCCCCCCCTTAGGCAAAAGTGGTTTGTTCCGTCGCGCGCCAACGCGTCTATATTCCTCAGCAGAGGGTAAAATGGCGGCGGACTAAAAAATAGTGAACTAATATGGGATTAATCGCACATACTACAGCTGCAGCCGCCTCCCTCCCCCCTGTGAACACCTGTGACAGGTAAGTGAAGCCTTATTTACTCGCTGGTCGTTGTTGCTGACTTTGCTGATGATGATATAAAAACTTTTGGTTTGTTTCATGTGTGTGTTTCAGTTTCTGTGTGTGTGTTATGGAGAGAGGAAACTGCTGCTGTTTAGTTTGAGGAGCTGAACATTGATTATTGGTGACGTCTGTGCCGTAAACGGGTTATTGATAGTTAATATTCAGACTGTTTGGTGCCCTGTTTTATATTGATCCGCAAAATGGCCGCAAATGACGTCACACATACTTAACATACACATGGCGGGAAATGAAACGTGTTTATTAAACATTAAGTTTATATAAACTGCTGCTGATTTACTGTACAAACACAGTTTTAGCACGTGGCTCTTTAGTTAAAGTAAAATAAAGTAAAAGTTTGTATTTTCAGTTTAATGTTAAACCAAACACATGAGGCCTGTACTACAAAGGGAGTTGAACCTCCTCAGGTTTAACTCAGGTTCTCAGGTAAAGTCTGGGTTGACAAACCCTGACTGCCTCGATCTGTGTTAAACAGTACGACGGTGGTTCAGATGTCGGTAAGTTGAGTCGTGTTAACTTAATCAGAGTTAGTGCGTGTTCATTAGCGGGCGTGCACCGATCTCAGATGAAGAGCGATCGCTAATTCTGTGGGTTTAGAGGAATTTAAAGAGACTCTAACGACACAATGTCAAACCAACAAAGACAGGGAGACTGGTCACATGTTCTCTGGGTTCTTCATCTGTACAGGAGATGTAAGGACACGGAACATATGTGATCATTATCAGATACTTGTATTACAGTCAACACGCGGTCATGTCTGAGAATGAGCTGTTACTGTTAATGATGTTCTGCCTGAACACTTCAGGTTGTATATGTATGAATGTAACGTTGTTGTGCTCCAGTATGAACTTCATGTTATTGTATTTCAGCTTCTGTGGAAACTGAACCTGACTGCAAGAAACATTCTGTAAAGTGGTTCACATTCATATTTCCACTATTATACTGTATGTTTTGGTTCAGGTCTACAATTACAACAGCCTGTACATTATACGTCTTCAGACAATACTCCATTTAAATTATTATTCAAATTGATAATATGCAAATACTTAATGATGCTCAATTGCTGCTTGACTGTAGAAAAAAAAAATTACAAATGAAAAATAACTGAAATTGAAAATAGAAAATATTGAGCATTAAAAAAAACACAATTTATTGGTCCATACCTCTACCATCCATCAGCATACTGTTTTTTTTTTTTTTTTTTTTTTTGTGGGTGGGGGACTGACGGTCTTAGACAACCCCTGGCCCCACAGAGTCAGCCTCTCAGTCACAAGCAGCTAATATCGATTGGTTCCTCCAATTCGTGGGGTTGGAGCTTAGTAGATTGGTTCCAGGTTAATCAGGAAGTTACTCCCAAGTTACTCTGATAAGACAGCAACCTCTTCGTAGTACAGGCCTCAGGTGAGCTGTTGACTTTAAATATTTCAGTTTTAACAAACAGGTGAATTCCCAGTTTAAGTGTGCGGATTAATAAAGTCTATCTATCTTTATTTTATTAAATCCACAGTTCCAGATGTGTATTATTGTTACTGTAGATCTGACTTTAACAGGAGATAAACTCTATATTTGGCTCACTAAACTTCCTTCTTCTTTTCTTTCCCTTTTCTTCCTCCTCCTTTTTCCAAACTGACCTTTGTTTCTTCTCTACATTTCTGGTTCTGATCCTCCATCTTCCCTCTTTCTCTTGATGTTTTCTTTTTTTAAATGAACTTTACAGCCTGATTAATACGAACCTTTTAAACGACGATGAATAAATAACCTAAAAACTATAACAATAAATATTAGATAAAAAATAAACATGTAAACTATATGACTTTACAGCATTTATAAGAAATGAAAAAGATGCGTTTGAGGTCATTTAGAAACTGTAGTAACTTTTTACATTTTTATTTTTTAGTTTTCACAGTATAATATCCAGATCATAATTCTTCTTCAGACCCAAAAATATTAATTTAAAAAAATCTATAATGAGTCTATAACAGGAGTCAGAGTTTAGATCAGGCTGCGTTCACTGTCTCTGTCTGAAAACATCAAACAGAAGTTTCCCCTGACACACAAACTGAGCTCAGTCCTTTACTTTGTTTCTTTCATTTATTTTGCTGAACACTCGTTTATTTTTATTTAACTGAAGTTTTTTTTTCTGCTGTTTTTAAAGTGAATTATTTGAAACAAACTTTGAAACGTTCATGTGTGAGCGATTCTAAAATCTGACCTCAGTCAAAGTGTTAACCTCCATGTTGTCAACTTACTCCTTTTTCCTTCATTTTCCATCTCTGCGTGCCAACATGGCAGCTCGGCTCAGTTCAGCTCGATTCACATCAAGCTCCATCCTGGTCTCCAGTCCTGGTCTCCAGTCCTGGTCTTTCTCTGATGCAACTCTTCCACTGGAATCTGACCGAGGAGGAGGAGGAGGAGGAGGAGGAGGAGGAAAATTTACGTAAATCTGCTCCAAACTCTTAAATGGAGAGATTAGTTCCCCCCTCACGCTCCACTTGGCCTCTTCAATGCTGCTGCTCCCAGTCCGCTGGGAGTTTCCTAGATACACCTCATTTCAAAGCCGGCGGCCACAAAAGAGATGGTTTATCTTCCTCTTTAAATCAATCACTACATTTTGGAGGAGTGTGGAGATACGGAGCTGTGGGTGCAGGAAACACAACCGCTTCAGAGGAGTTTAATGGTCCTGGTGACTTTTCTTCAAACCGACTGGAGGCTTTTTGAGGCAGTGAGAGCTGAGTGACAGCTTCAACCCTCGTGTTTGACTGCCCTCTTTAGGGGGACTCTGCAAACTGCCTTCATCTTCTGCTGCGACGCCTCATCTGGGACTCAAGAGTGTTGGATTTAAAAATGCACAAAAAAACAACATGTTAGAGAGGAGCGAAGAGGAGTCTCTGATGGTGGTCGAAGGCAACAACAACAACAACATGAAAAACAAACCAGAAAAAAGAGATTTAGTAAAAACATGCAGCTGCGTTTTAATTTCCCACAGATCAGGCAGACAGTGAACGCAGCACACACACACACATCGTCCACATGTTTAAAACAGAAGAACAACGTAGAAGAGGAAAAATAAAGAGGTGAATGTGACTGTAAATCTGTTTCCACTGAGGTCAAAGGTCACTGACAGATATGAATTTGTCCTGATATATATATATATATATATATATATATATATATATATATATATATATATATATATATATATATATATATATATATATATATACATATATATATATATATATACATATATATATTATATTATATTATATTATTATTATATTATATATGTGTATATATATATATATATATATATATATATATATATATATATATATATATATATATATATATATATATATACATACATACATACATATATATATATATATATATATATTATATTATATTATTATTATTATATGTGTATATATATATATACACACACACACACACACACATATATTGAGAGATGTGTGTGTGTATATATATACACACACACACACACATATATATATACACACACACACATATGGGTATTGATTTTTATTATATATTTCTTATAAATGCCAAAGTCATAGTTTACATGTTTATTTTTATCTAATATCATTGTTATAGACACACACACACATATATACATATATATATATGTATATATATATATATGTGTGTGTATATATATATACATATATATATACACACACACACACATATATATATGTATATGTATATATCTATAAATATCAGTGAACTAATAACTGATCTTTAATGAGCACATGGAGACGAGTGATTCTTTTTTACATTTGAAAAGTTCATCGTTCATCTGTGATTATTTTTCTCCTTTTATTTAAAATATTTCTCAGAAAATGTTTAATTCATAATTTTAAAAAAATCAAACACTTTTCAGAAATAAATGATTTCAGATCCAACACTGTAAAAAATAGAGAGTGACTTCCTGTGACTGACATTTTATTCATGAAGAAAATAAATCGATGTAAATATTTATATTAAACCAGGTTTTATTTTTACACCAGGATCAGGTCCTGTGTGTTCAGGATCAGGTCTTTACTACAGTTTAAAAAGGACAAAGAAAATGAAACGAAAATAAATAAATGAAAAACAGTAGATTAAGATGGTGGAGGACGGTCCGACAGCTGCTGTCTGTCACACAGGAACATAACACATCGCCTCACACCAACACACTCACAAATCACTCATCATCTCAGATAAGATTATATTCGGATGTGTAAACTCTTCAGGTCACAAGCAGTAGAAAATAACTGTAAAGCTTCATTTTTCAGGTCTTTATTTGTTCTAATCGCTTTCCAATTCCACAGAAGTTTAAGTGAAAACAAAGTGAATTTGTCCAATTAAAGGTTAAATTTCCAGTGTTCATTTTAGATGTGAGGTGACCTTGAAGTGTTTTAGCTAGAGCTCAGCAGGTCTGTTAGAAAACCAAACATGAACGAAGTCGCTGTACATGAGAAGTCACATGATCACTAATCAATGAATTCATATTTATTTGGATTTAAATGGAGAATTCTCCTACAGTTAGTGCTAGGAAAACATCCCAGGAAATGATCATTAAGAAGAATGATGGTTTATTAAGCGGTTATTAAATATTTCTTCATGAAGAAATCAGACTCCACTTCCTCTTACAGCCTCATCTTCCCACTAACAGGCAGCTAACAGTTATTATTTACTGATTTGTTGTTTTGTCTATAAAATGATAAAATACACTGAAAAATCACCTGACTGATGCCGTATGTCACCATACCAGACTCCATTGACAAAAACAGGGATTTAACCAGGAGCTGCTGGAATACCAGTGCCTCCATCTGTTAGTGTGTCTGTGTTACTGTGTGACTCTTTGCAGAAAGAAGTAATCAGATACTTTACTGAAGTAAAAGTACCACATTGTGCAACACACAAACACACACTAACAATAGATGGAGGCAGCAGTAGTGATATATATAGATGTTTCTACCCTCCTTTAATAAAAAGCTCTGTCTCTGTAGGAATCCTATCATCATGTTGACAGACACTGAGAAGAACAATCTGAGTCTGTCAGTGACAAAAACAGGAACTTTAGTGGACGGACTCTGACGTTGACATCCAAAGATTTACACCCAGACACATGGAAAATAAGACCAAGGTTCAACTTCTCCTTTAAAGTAACACCAGAGATGTGTGTGTGGGTTATTTTATCATCAGTGTGTCTGTAGTTTGTTGTGGAGAGAGAACCAGAGAGCTGAATTATGGGTTGTTTGTAGCCTGGATGTTTCTGTTTACAGTAAGTCTTTCAGAGTTCGTCAGCACCATGAGTGTTTGGTTTGTCCAGCTGATGCAGACCATCGCACTTCCAAACATCAGGCTGGAGCTGGTAACGTTAGAGGGATTATAAGACCAGAGGTTCCCAACCTGTGGGTCGGGACACCCCATGAGGACTGGAGGTGAATCGATTGAGTTGTTTCTCTACTGGTTAATGTCTTTATCGGCTGTAAAAACATTTCTATTTTATGCTGCATTCAAGTGCTCGTGGTTTCAGGTGTTGTTTTGTTGGAAACTGGAACCAAAGAGACAAAAAATCAGTTCTTTTGAAAAGGTTTGTGCAGCTTTCACAGAGACGGTGATGTTGTGTTTGAGTAGCTTCCTGTTTTCCGCTACAGTTGTTTATGTTGTTGATTATTTTGTGTCTGATCTTAGGAGGGAGGAGAAGAGGAGGCGGGGGAGGAGGGGGGGGGTCATTAATCAGTGATGAGATGACATTAAATGAAACAGATTCATCCTTGTGGGGAAATCAGCCTGATAAACTTTCCTCTCTGAGGGAACTGAGTGAAGTTTTTCAGTCTCATTCCCAGACTCTGAACGTCTCTAACACTTTCTCATCGCGGTCGTTCAGCGGTGAATCGCTGCCTTTGTGTGCGAGTCAGCCTCGGGGTTAATGCTAACAAAGCTCAAGGGCCAAAAGGCTAGCGGTGCTTTAGCCCGGCTTTAGCCCGGCTCCTATTTGTTTTAATACCAGGTTAAAATGTTCAATGGAGTGGTCAGTCAAAGCGATTAGCATCTTTGTCTGGAGCTAATCCTGCTTAGAGGCCATTCAATCCTGGAGTTTAAGCCTCTCTGTTGGCTTTAACCCTCTGAGGAGCTGGAGACAGAGCAGGAGGACGATCGGCTCAAACACTCTACTGAGTTAGTTTTTATCCTGCAGAGAAGCAGATTGTTTACAGGAGGAACGTCCTGTAACATCCTGGTTATGTTGTGAGCACAAAGACATAAAGATAAACTCTGAGTAGGGCTGCTAAATGACAGGAATTTACAAAGTTGGAAACTTTCCTCAGGAATTAATGGGAATAAAGTGGAAATGAGCTGAATCACAGGTTAGCCTGTAACAGGGAACTTTAATGTTGCAGCATGATGTAAACTGAGCCCACAGACTACATCCAGTCAGTCAGTCTGGATCCAATATCTGATCTGTCATATTAAAGTCATCAGAGATGCTAACTGTGAGCTAGCTAACAGCAGTTCATTAACAGGTTGAGAGGCTAGCTGTCCTGGAGCTAGCTCTGGTTGTTGTGTCAGTTTGATAGACTGTAGGTTAGAGTCTGGTTCAGTTCATCTGTTTCTGATCATGTATCTACTGTCAGACATCTTTAGTGACTGTTCCAGCTGACTCTTTAGAAACCTGTACATGCTGCTGCTTTTCTGTCTTTATATACAGTTTGTTTAAATTACCCCAAATTTCCAGATAATTCACATGGAAAGTTTCCAACTGTTGGAAATGTTCCGCTCCTGATCCGCTCTGGAAAAACCTGGATAATCCAGCTGGAGTCCAACACTGTGTCCTGATCCAGGTTTCATGTCTACAGGTGCAGTGAATTTAATTGCTGTTCTCTTCCATTACTGAAGCAGCTGGGTCATTGATTATACAGATGATAACTGATCAATACCTAATAATGACGCAACATTTTCTTCACTCTCAGATCTCTGGTTCTCTCTCAGGATGAAGTCGAATCAGTGATTTATGTCTTTGTGATTGAAGGTTTCTCTCCTGGTGCGTTCACTGACTGCTCTGGACTCTGGAGTTTAAACATGTACATATGAAACGTATGAAACCTGCCTGCTCTGTTGGACTGGTCGATCATGGGCTGGACGATTCTCCGCCTCGCGTTGATGAACCTCAGAGAGGAGAGAGAGAGAAACGCTCTGATTCACTGTGCAACATTAAATGTCTCATACACAACATGTCTGACATTTCTCTAATGTTTATAATAGAATAGAACAGAATAGGCTTTATTGTCACTGTACAGTTAAGTACAACAAAACTGTGGGTGCTCCACGAAGACAAACAGTGCACTATAGAAGAAATTATATACAATAAGAAATACAAAATGTACACAAATAATACAAAAAATACTAAATTTACACTAATGTTTACACAATTTACATACACAGTTCTGTTCTGATTCATGTGGAACTTAAAACGTCTGTATCTGTCAGTTCAGTGGAAAATCTAGATGATAAAATATTGTTAGAAGACTCGCGAGTTTCAACAACCTGAGCAAAGTAAGATTGAAAACAAAGGTTTAATAAAAATGTTTTGGAACAATGGAGGTTTAGTCTCAGTTCTCAGAGTCTGTCCAGCTTTACCACACACAGTCCTATTGAGTGATGATGTGTGTGTGTTTCTGTGTTCAACCCCGAAGTTAGCATCAGCCTGGTTCCTCCACACAAAAAAGTCAATGTGGGATTTTTTCATTGTGTTTTGGATTATTCCAGGGGAATAAATCAGACCAACTGTGTTTCTTGATCCTTCCGGTTTAGTTGACTAGATAATCTTCAGATGAAGGCTCACGTTCTGATGTTTGAAGCCTCCAAATCCAATCTCCAGAAGTAAAAAAGCTAATGTTAGGCTATAAACCAACCACACCACGGTCACATGACGCCAACGCCTCCACCACTAAGCTCCAACTGGTCATTTCATTAGCTCTGAGTTTTCTACAAAAGCCTTTCTTCTTAGAAAGTTAGTGATAGTTTGAAAGAGCGTGAGTAGAAACACAACGAGGCTGTAAAGGGTGACTGGTGAGTAGATGGGTTTCTCATGTTAACGCCCCCGACAACCTCTGTAGTCTCATTTAGACACTGTTAGCAACGCTTTTTTAAGACACGAAAGCTCAAACATCAGGAGTGGGGATTTACTGACCCATTTTTATGTCGGAGAATAAAACCTGAAAATGTCTTTGAGCTTGTGTTAAACCACAGACCTTATTTCAGATATTTATTTCAGACATTTAACCAGAAACACACTGACTTTGGTACGAGGGAGCAGGAAGTGCTAACATGCTAACTGACTTCCTGGTTTTAGGATCAGTCCTGCAGGACTCAGTTTCAGTGTTTCTCCACAGTGAATAAAAACAGGTAAACACAGTGTTATTGAAGTGAAGCTGAAGCTCTGTTGAAGGTGTCAGGCTTCGGGGTGGGGGGTGGGGGGGGGGACGACCCAGCCTCAGGAAAAACAGGCCTTTTCAGGGAGTAAAAAGACACGCAGGAGGAGGAGGAGGGGGAGGAGGAGAGGAGGAGGGGGAGGAGGGGGAGGAGGAGGGGGAGGAGGATCTGCCTCAGCTCCAACAGGAAGCTGAAACTGAAAACTGCACAGAAACTCTCAGTGAAACGCGTCCGGTCTCTGATTCTCTGAACGATGTTTCTTCTGAAACAAAGTCTGGATCCAAAACTACGAAAGTAGAAACCAGTCGAAAACAACGAATGAAAACAGAGAAGATGCAGAGATGATGACTCCATCAGTCGAGACGAAATCAGAACAACATGAAGAAGATGAAGAGGTGAACAGAGGAGGAGGAGCAGATGTGATAAACTGACCAACCTGTCAATCATCCAGTGATCGTCTGTGCTGCTTCTACTGGCTCAGTGTGATGCTAAGCTAACAGCTGAGTCCACAGATTGTCGTTGTAACAAAGTCGACAAACAGCCTTGTTTTTATTCGTGATTTTGCGATGATCCACGAGCAGCTACAGACTCTTTCAGTTTACTTTAACTTGCACCAGAGTATTTTTACAGTGCAGTATTCGTACTTCTCGTCTCTGTGCAGCAGCAGCAGCAGAGGATCGTGGGTAATGTCACGTTTACAGCCGTACGACAAAACCTGCAAAACCTGGAGACGTAATGATTGGAGGCTGTGGTCATGTGATCGTTAAAATATCTAGAGGAGAGCGAGGGTCTGTGTACAGTCAAACCTCCACTGAGGTTTTAAACAAAGCAGCTCAACACAAACACACACTCCAGCCCTCTGTCTGTAAAACTGAGCCTCGCCCACCTCAGGAGTCATCCTCAGGTCAGCCCCCCCCACTCTCCACAACCAGTGTGTTTAAATAAACTGGTCCAGCTGTTTGTCATGAAAACGCCATTTACACCAACTGACGACCCCCCAACACACACACACACACACACACACACACACACACACACACACACACACACACACACACACACACACACACCCCAACAGAGTTTGACACGAGTGGAAAAAAAACAGTAAAATAAAAGATGAAATGAGCTGAGAGGAGGAGAGAGGAGGAGGAGGAGAGGAGGAGAGAGGGAGAGAGAGGAGGAGAGAGAGAGAGGAGGAGGAGGGAGGAGAGGAGGAGGAGAGAGGAGGAGAGGAGGAGGAGGAGGAGGAGAGGAGGAGGAGAGAGGAGGAGAGAGGAGGAGGAGGAGGAAGAGAGGAGGAGGAGAGAGGAGGAGAGGAGGAGGAGGGGAGGAGGAGGAGGAGAGAGGGAGGAGAGAGGAGAGGAGGAGGAGGGAGAGAGGAGAGAGAGGAGGAGGAGGAGGAGAGAGGATGAGAGAGGAGGAGAGAGAGGAGAGGAGGAGGGAGAGGAGGGGAGAGAGGAGGAGAGGAGGAGGAGGAGGAGGGAGGAGGAGGGAGGGAGGAGAGAGGAGGAGGAGGAGAGGAGGAGGGGAGGAAGAGAGGAGGAGAGAGGAGGAGGAGGAGGAAGAGAGAGGAGGAGAGGAGAGGAGGAGGAGAGGAGAGAGGAGAGGAGAGGAGGAGGAGGAGGAGGAGGAGGAGAGGAGAGGAGAGAGAGGAGGAGAGGAGAGGAGGAGGAGGAGAGGAGGAGGAGAGAGGAGGAGGAGGTAGGGAGGAGGAGAGGAGGAGGAGGAAGAGAGAGGGAGAGAGAGAGAGGAGGAGGAGAGGAGGGAGAGGAGGAGGAGAGAGGAGGAGAGAGGAGGAGGAGGGAGGAGAGAGGAGAGGAGGGAGAGGAGGGAGAGGGAGAGGAGAGAGGAGGAGAGGAGGAGGAGGAGAGGAGAGAGGAGGAGGAGAGGAGGAGAGGAGGAGAGAGGAGGAGGAGGAGGAGAGAGGAGGAGGAGAGGAGGAGGAGGAGGAGGAGGAGGAGTGAGGAGAGGAGGAGGAGGGAGGAGAGGAGGGAGAGAGGAGAGGAGGAGGAGGAGAGAGAGAGGAGGAGGAGAGGAAGAGAGGAGGAGAGGAGAGAGGAGAGGAGAGAGAGGAGGAGAGGAGAGGAGGAGGAGGAGGGAGGAGGAGAGGAGGAGGAGGAGAGAGGAGGAGAGAGGAGGAGGAGAGGAGGAGAGGGAGGAGGAGAGAGAGGAGAGGAGAGGAGGAGAGAGGAGGAGGAGGAGGAAGAGAGAGGAGGAGAGAGAGAGAGGAGGAGGAGGAGAGGAGGAGAGGAGAGGAGAGGAGAGAGGAGGAGGAGGAGGAGGAGGAGGAGGGAGGAGGAGGAGAGGAGGAGGGAGAGAGGAGGAGAGAGGAGGAGGAGGAGGAGGAGAGGAGAGAGGAGGGAGGAGGAGGAGGAGAGAGGGAGGAGAGAGGAGGAGGAGGAGGAGAGAGGAGAGGGGAGGGAGAGGAGAGGAGGAGGAGGAGAGGAGGGAGAGGAGAGAGGAGGAGAGGAGGAGGAGAGAGGAGGAGGAGGAGGAGGAGGAGGAGGAGGAGAGAGAGGAGGAGGAGGAGGAGGAGGAGGAGGAGGAGGAGGAGAGGAGGAGAGGAGAGAGGGGAGGAGGAGGAGAGGAGAGGAGGAGGAGGAGAGGAGAGGGAGGAGGAGGAGGAGGAGGAGGGGAGGAGAGGAGGAGGAGGGGAGGAGGAGGAGGAGAGAGGAGAGAGAGAGAGGAGGAGGAGGAGGAGGAGGAGAGGAGGAGGAGGGGAGAGGAGAGAGGAGGAGGAGGAGGAGGAGGAGGAGGGAGGAGGAGGAGGAGAGGGGAGGAGAGGAGGAGAGAGGGGAGGAGGAGGAGAGGAGAGGAGGAGGAGGAGGAGGAGAGGGAGGAGGAGGAGGAGGAGGAGGAGGAGAGGAGGAGGAGGAGAGGAGAGAGGAGGAGGAGGAGGAGGAGGAGGGAGGAGGAGGAGGAGGAGAGAGAGAGGAGGAGGAGGAGGAGGAGGAGGAGAGGAGGAGGAGGAGAGAGGAGGGAGGAGGAGGAGGAGGAGGAGAGGTGAGGAGAGAGGAGGAGAGGAGAGGAGAGGAGGAGGAGAGAGGAGGAGAGAGGAGGAGGGAGAGAGGAGAGGAGAGAGGAGGAGAGGGAGAGAGGAGGAGGGAGGAGGAGGAGGAGGAGGGAGAGAGAGAGGAGGAGGAGGGAGGAGGAGGAGAGAGAGAGGAGGAGGAGGAGGAGGAGGAGAGAGGAGGAGAGAGGGAGGAGAGAGGAGGAGGAGGAGGGAGGAGGAGGAGAGGGAGGAGAGAGGAGGAGGAGAGAGAGGAGAGAGGAGGAGAGAGGAGGAGAGGAGAGAGGAGGAGAGAAGGAGAGGAGGAGAGGAGGAGAGGAGGAGAGGAGGAGGAGAGAGGAGGAGAGGAGGAGGTGATCAGACCTCCTCTCTGCTTCGTCTCCTCTGAATCAGCAGACTCAGAGACGTTACCACGGCAACACACAAATATTCAGATTCAGAGTCCGACAGAAAAACCAGCTCCACGGACCCAAACAGGAAGTTTAACCCTTGACTTCCTGTTTCACAGTAAAAGACAAACTGAGTCTGAACTCAGAGACCAGTCCTCTGATCTCTGCTGAACCCACAGTGATCGTCTTCTTCTTCTTCTCGTATCTACAGGCTCCTCAGCACCAACTGAGCCTCCTTTAAACTCCACAGCCGACCTGAGGACGATGTTGACCACGTCCATCGTGATGTTCAGCAGATGAACCTGCAGCTGAAACCTCCTGTTTGAATCTACGACATGAAGACTCAGATCTTCACTGAGGTGACGGTTCGATCCCGACGACAACACCACGCTGATGTTAACGTTTCTGTGTCAGTAAACACACCAGGAAACAGGTCTCTATCTCCCCCCACCCCCAAGCTCCAACTAACTCCAGTTAGGTGCCTCCTCCTCCTCCTCCTCCTCCTCCTGTAACTGTAATTGGGGGGATATGTGGAGCCGGGGCGACCCCACAGGAATTAATCATTCTAGTCACTAGCCTCAGGTTGCCTCGGGGGGGTGGGGATGGGGGGTGCAGACTCACCAGTTGTTGACCTGTAGGATGGTGAGGCCGGTGTCCTGTGTAAGCTGCTTCTTCTGCTCCGGCGACGGGTACGGGTGCTGCACAGGCACAAAACACAGCACACTGTAAAACTTCACAGGGTTGGCTCTTGTTGTTGTTGTTGCCTTT
Organism: Lates japonicus; assembly: GCA_033238685.1. NCBI lineage: Eukaryota > Metazoa > Chordata > Actinopteri > Centropomidae > Lates > Lates japonicus. The sequence goes on along the minus strand of BRZM01000117.1, from coordinate 29,046 downwards.
AAGCTGCAGCTAATTAGAGCTAAAGAAGGGAGGCGGGGCCTGACTCATTAAGGGAATATGAAATGGAGCATAATTAATGGGAAGGAGTGGAGAGCCAATTAGAGAGGGAAGCCAAGTGGAGAGAGCTGTGTTAATTAGACTGTGTGTGTGTGTGTGTGTGTGTGTGTTGGGGGTCGTTCAGGCTTGTTTCTCAGTCGAGGATCAGAACAGGCCTGAAGCTGCAGCAGCTCCATCCCTGGAGTCTAGAGTGTGTGTGTTTTTGTGTGTGTGTGTACAGTATGCATTTCTTTTGAATGTGTGTTGTTGATGTTGTATATGCGTCTAAAGACACACAGAAACAACATATTTGGTCGTATGTAGTTTCCTGGCGTCTGTGTGAATCTGAGGTGAAAGCTGCAGCAGCTCGTCTAAATGAAAAACATCAACCTGATGTTTTGGTGATTTACAACTTATTAAATAAAAACAGCAGCAGCTGAATCAGGTCGTGATAGAAGAGAATAGAACTAGCTACACTCCTGCTAAAGCTAACTAGCTTAGCATGTCTCAGTAGCTGCAGAATGTCAGATGATTTGGTTCCATTCTGTTAGATTATAAAGTTAAACATACTGAAGTATAAAGAAGTGAATTATATGGATTATATTTTTGTCTCTTTGTAGAAGAGCCTCAGAGCCAATGAAATGACCAGTTGAAGTTTAGTGTGAGACGCGACGCTGTGACCGTGGTGTAGTTGGTTTATAGCCTAACATTAGCTTTTTACTTGTGGAGATTTTGATTAGGCTTCAAACATCAGAACAGTGGTGTTCTATCTGTGAAGATTATCTTGATCAACTAAACCTGGAAGGATCAGAAACTTTAGCTGCTCAGTTTATTTTTTGTGGAGGAACCAGGCTGATGCTAACTTCAGGTTGGACTACAGAAACACATCATCACTGCAGGACTGTTTATACAATATATAAGAATGATTAGAGCTTCCAATGATGCTACATACAGTCATTTAGACAGAGAGAAAATCTGAACATAGACTTTAAGGAGCAGAGATTTAAATTTATGTTAAAATGAACAACATTTGATGAGACGCTGCACATGAACGACTCACCAACAGATATAACTGATACCTGCAGGAACATGTCAAAGTAAAAAGCCGTATCGAACCATCTCTAGACCACATCAGGACCTGGTCTGGGCTTTAAATAAACAGTGTGAGAGCTCAGAGAAGGGTCGCCTCGTTACTCAGCCGTGAACAATAAATAATGTTTCAGTGCAACAGCTGACAGAGAGAGTTTCTTCATGTGCTGACTGAAACCAGCTGCTGCACGTCGCTGCCCGTCCCTGACCCAGATAACAGCAGCTATTTCCACACTGATGCAACAGGCTGAGGTTCAGACTCATTTAACGTCCGACACAAAACATTCAAATAACTGAAGAACGGTTAAAAGAAGAAGAACGGCACGTCTCGGATTTAAAACAGATAAAAACGGCTGCTGTCAGGTTAAACTCCTGTTATCTGAAATATTCTGACTTCTGAGGAACATCTGTCTTTTCTCAGTTTGCTTTCTTGTTAATCAGTGAATCATCAGTCATGACCTGTGAGTCCACATTTAGCCAAGAATTCTCCAAACCACCACAAGTGTTCTGGATATTCCCAATTTCCCAGGATGCTCCGGGAACTGACCAACAACAGCGATGGATATGAAACCCTCAGCGTGTTGGTCACTGATTTATCTGAAATAAAAACTCAGATGTTACTGGAAATGTAAGGACGTCAGAGGACTGAGCTTCGTGTGAAGGAAAATAACCTGATAAACAAAGTGCTGACATGTTTTCACCGTGGGTTGTTTCCTCTCATTCATTCACTGTGTAGGGAGTTTGATGTAGAGACTATAAACTGAGCTCAGCTGTATTAAAACACTTTCAGACACTTCAGTTTGTTTTCTCTGCGTGTTAATCTTTGTTGCAGATCAACGTCCATAATTTCTGTTTGCTGCTGTCTGTTATGTTAAATTTATAGATCTTATATTTCATTTGTTTTCTGTATTTTAGTTGATTTTTATTTTCTAATCTCTTCACTCCTTAATAATTAGAATTGTACCTGAATGTCTATGTGTTTCTCTTTGTCTTTGAATCATCTTGTTGTTGAAATGTGCTGCACAGATCAACTTTCCTTGCTCCTGTTTTTCACTCTCTCACAGTGCAAACACAATGCATGATGGGATATATTGCTTATTTAGTGACCATCGCTTGTACACTACTTTTCTCGATGCATTGTGGGATACTATATAATGTAGACTAATTCTCAGTATACATTTGGGCAGCAGTAGCTAAAAAGACAGAAGAGGAAAAGAAACTGGAAGAAGGTGGAGGGAGTGAAGCTTCACCAGCCGATCAAACCGCCTGAGGCCGACACCAGCAGATTCACCACATCCCTGTGATCGGTGAGGAGGGAAACTCTCCGATGTTCTCCTCCCTCCTCTCTCTGCCAGAGCTGCTGAGTGCTCCCTGATCTGATAGCAGGTAATTGGCCTAAACTGCATCTGATTTGCCACAAAGAGCGATTATCACGAGGACGTATCGTCATGTTTGGAGCCTCGGAGCAGCAGCTTTCTCCAGGGAGCAGCTTTAACAACTCCACCGAGGATTTCATCAAAAACAAGACGAGAAGAGCAGCGAGACCTTCAGACTGTTTATCTGAGAGCTGCTGCTGATTCCACATCAAACCTCCTGCAGCAGCTCCAACATCAAGTCAAAGGTCTGAGAACACAGAGTCTTCCCTCCACAGATGAGGCGAGAGTAAAAACACACGGTGCCTGGTGGAGAGCTGCTCCACCTCAGGGTTTTAATCTGGAACCACCTGCTCGTTAGAAAATTATAATCCTGTTAGCGGGGAGCGGTGGATCGGACCACCTCGCAGCCTGGACCAGAACCAAACTGGTCTGGGATCAGTGGGACTGCCTGAAGGAGAAGTTACCGCAGCAGTGAAGTGTGGTTTACGTCTGAGCGGCGTCTCATCGAACCGCTGTAAACACCTGACGTCACCTGTCAGCTGGTTTCAGCCCTCCTCCTCTCTACACTGACATATACAGTATTTTAATATTTATCAATAAGACTGAACAGATATGAGATAACGGCAGAACTTCGGCTCATTCAGACGACATGTAAACAGTCACTTCCAAACTGCTGCTGCTAAAATCCTGATTTAATACGACGTCGTCTGACAGAATCAGAAAGTGAAAGACGACGGCTGAGCTGTGATTTCACTGATAAAATAATCTCTGAGAGAAAGTTAGAAATGACTGAGTATCTTCATGTCAGAGCCTCTGACAGACGACCGGGGGTGAAAACTTGATCACTGGAGAGGCTCCGTCGTGTCACATGACCTCAGCTGTGGTCGCGATTTACTTCATGTAAACAGAACTTTGTTCATGATAAAACTCCACAGAGCAGCTTTAAATCTGACTTCACATGATGAAGTGTTAGCAGAGCTGCTCCTCAGCCACAGCGCTGAGCTGCTTTATTAGCATGTAGCACATGTCGCTAACTGAAACACAGTCAGCAGATATTACAGTCAGGACTCAGCGTCTGATGAACTGAAGCAGTATTTTGTTCTCACTCCTGTTTTCCTGCGGATGTCAGAGCAGTCAGGAGGTGGAGGAGGTGGAGGAGGTAATCTGACCTCAGAGCAGCTCCTCAGGGGACAGGAGCCTCAGAGCATGCTGGGACAGCACCTGACCACACCCACCGAGTGTGTGTTCACAAACACGGAGGTGAGAGGTTGGAAGTGTGTTTGAGGGTGTTACATAAAGTCAATGAGTGTGTTTGTTCTTCTACTTTACGTTTAACGCTGAAACAGTTGATTCAGTTTAATCATTCAGATCGTTCTTTAAGCTGTAATGTTTAAATCATAGTTAAAGAGGTGAATGTGACACTTTGACCTCTGAGAAACTGATCATCATTTTTCTGATCGTCTATTTCTGACGCTGCAGATCAATAAATAATGATCACTGTTAAAATCTGTTCACACGATCAATACGTTTTATTTCCTACAACGATTCTCGGTTTCTGCTCACAGTCTTTATGCTAAGCTAGGCTAATCCTAACCTGAACACCTGAAACTGATGCAGAGCGAATAATAAACACACCTGACACACAGGTGTACTCCAGGACACTGTGACATCACTGCTGGGCGTGGCTACAGGTGCAGAAAACCACAACCTGCTGTTTACACAGAGGAACGTTTCTCTGTCTCTGAACAGAATCGTCTGTTCAGAGGTGATAACGTCAACAACTTTACTTTCATCAGCACGTTAACAGTAACACACACACACACACACACACACACACTACACAAGCAGTGATTACAGCCTTTTAACAAGTTTACTGCGACACTAAACAACAACACCTCCCCCACATCACAGCCTGGAGTGGAGGGTGTGTAACAGGTATTTACAGGCCTGTGTGTGTGTGTGTGTGTGTGTGCACTCAGCACTGGTTCAGAGTGGAGTTGGGCGATCGGACAGATTTATCGGCAATATGTGATTGACACGTTGATTTTGTTGTTTTATTTTGATAATTTAAAGGTTTAATCTTAATTTAAAGGATTAAAGATTTAAAGAATTAATTTAAAAGATTTTCCCAAACGAAAAAAGACTCTCTGTTCAGACTGTTTGGCTTTCTCTCTTATTGATTATCAAAGCTGGTTTAATTGGTTTAATTAAAGAGGAGGAGCCTCCGGGCCTCACGTGACTCGGTTTGTTTACGCCGCCATGTTGGCAGGAAAAGCCTGAGCAAAAATGAATGGAGTCAGCATCGATTTCAAGCCGTCAGAGTTCACTTCACACTTTAAATCCACAGAAACTGAACGATACATAGGTAAACCTGACAGATTCAACATTACTGAACCTGTCAATGCCCCCGCTGACCTGCAGGATCCAGACATCTACAACCTGATCAACTTCCCCTCATCCAACAAGTTAGCTACACAAAATCCACACCACAGTGCACAGGTCTGAAATGGCTTTTATGAAAATAGAACTGTTTGAAATTGTAATAAAAGCAGTAAAACAAACCAGATATTAAACGGCAAAAAGACAAGTTAGCTGCTAGCACTGGTACGCCTGGCAGTAATTTGAACAGCACGCTTTCCTGCCAATATGGCAGCGTTTCGGTTTAAACTGTTGCATGCCAGGACATCAACTACCAGAGCTCTTCAGTCTGTAATGTTTCAGTAAAATGGACGACGGAGGATAAACTGAAGAGAAATGTATTCAAACACCTGCGTGAATCTATCATCCTGACGGTGGTCGGTTGGTCTGAAAAGACAGAAACGATCAGGAAACAGCTGCAGACTGTTTCTGGGCTGAAGAGAAAATTAACATAAAATAAGACCTTGGAAGTTTTTAAAGTTTTCTTTGAGCTGGATCTTTTTTTTCACGTTGAATTCTTCCCTCCATCTGTTGGAGCGACCGCCGCTTCCTCGCTTCATTATCTGATGGACGCTCATTTACGCTGTCAGGGAAGAAAGGCCGCTCTGTGATGTATGTGACCACATGCTGGACATTTTTTAGGTGTGTATATGTGTGTGTGGGGGGGGGGGTTGAGAGGTCAATAAAGGCGACCCCCACAGAGAGCCGGGGCCCCGGGGTCCCTGGGGGGCCTGTCACAGAGGTAATGGATGATGTTTTCTCTGCAGGGTGAACAGCCGTCCTCACACTGCAGGGAAATGAAGGTCTGACCACAGAGGCCTTTATTCTTAACCAGACCCAGAGAGAGTCCGACTCTGTACCCGGGTTCAGGTCTGATCAGAGCCACTGCTGCTCAGATACTGGGACAGTTTCTGCTTTTAAACTTTCACTGAACTGGAAAACGTCAAGACTGAAGCTTTGACCGCTCAGAAATCTCTGGACTCAGTTTCTTATTGTTTCTTTGGTCTGGTCACATTTAAACAAATTTGCTTTCAGCGATTTTAAATCAAAAAGCTCCAGGATCTAAACCAGGAACTGTTGCAGTCCTGCAGGAACGAGTCCTGAAACCAGGAAGTGAGTTAGCATGTTAGCACTTCCTGTTTCCTCGTCCCAAAGTCAGTGTTTCTGGTTAAATGTCTGAAGTAAGGTTCTGTAGTTTAAATACGCTCAAGACATTTCAGTTTTATTCTCCTGAAGAGAAAGTGTCGCAAATCCTAATTCCATGTTTCAGCTTCTACGCATTTGGGAAATATATTAAGCAACGAAAGGTCTAAAATGAGAATACAGAGGTTGTCGGGACAAGCATTACGAGAAAACCCACCTGTCACCTGAATCCACCCTTTACAGCCTCGCTAGGTTTCTACCACCGCCTTTCAAACTCACTAACTTTCTCAAGAAGAAAGGGCTTTGTAGAAGAGCTCAGAGCTAAATGAAATGACCAGTTGGAAGCTTAGTGGTGGAGACGTTGACGTCATGTGACCGTGGTGTAGTTGGTTTATAGGACGTTGTTCGCGTTGGAGATGTGACGACAGAAAAAGCAGCAGTGGAAACAAACTGACCGAGCTTCACATCCTGTTGTTTCTGAACATCAACTGTTCATTTCTTGGAAATCTGTCGATCGACCACAATAGAAAAAATAAAACCTCAAATCAAATCAGAGATGAAGGAGCAGAAATCACAAAGGCCACAGTTTTTCAGTCTTGAAGTTCGGCGGCTGTAAACACAATCACCAGCGTGTTAATGTTCTCCATTTGTTAAATCTGTGGCGCCGATGGTTCAGACTGTTCACACTGTAATGGGGGAGGGTGGAGGGGGCAGGGGTGAGGGTGGGGTGGGGGGGGGCAGATTATATGAATATGATGGGACTGAGATGACGGTGGATTCCACATTGAAGCTGTTTGATATTAGAGTGAGACTTCCTGTACGGGGGGTGGGGTTGAGGTGAGTGTGTGTGTGTGTGGGGGGGTATCTCTGGGTGGCGGCAGGCGGCTGAAGAACACGTGTTGGAGCCTGCAGGCCGCCGTGGCCTCGCCATCACCCACATCTGCAGCCCTGTGGCTGTAAACAGCCACTGATGGATGGATGGAGGTGTCCCGCCGACCTCTGACCCCTGATGGGTGGAGGGTGGATGGGGGGGGCAGGTCAGAGCCGGGGCTTCCTGCTAACTCATCTGTCCCACTCGGCTCAGGAGGCCCAGAGCTCCTCTGTAATTGTGGCGCTGGCTTTGAAGTCAGGACTCGCTCCTCTCGTCTCTTCGAGTCGACGCAGGAGTTTCTCTTTTTTTTCGGTCGTCGTCGTCGTCGTGCTGAGACGAACACGGACGTGAAAAGTCTTTCCAGCTGTTTGGATGGAGTCACTTTGTAAAGCAGAGCAGCTCTTTAATGAGTTGTTGGCGACTGTAAACAAACGGCAGCTCCTCCACCTGTTTCTGCTCCGGTTTGTTAAAAAGCCGAATCACATGTGAGTGAGAGGAAGGTAAATTACACACTAATCACATTAACAGGGCGACGCCTTCTACATGAAACACACACAGAGTGTGTGTGTGTGTGTGTGTGTGTGTGTGTGCTGCCTCCTAAACCACAGCTCATAAAAACTGAACCACAAACCAACGTGCTGTTTACACTCTCACACACACACACACACACACACACACAGAGTAACAGAACCCGACTCTGATCTGATCCTGACGATATTAAAACCGTTCAACATCATCGACATTTATCGTCAACGTGTGAAAAGATCGTAACTCCTCCGACTTCCTCTGCCTCTAACACCACAGGCTGATTTCTGTTTTCAGGATGCTCGCTCCCAAGTGCCCCGCCACAATAAAAGCCTCTCTCCTGCGGTGGACTGAGCCCCAACACAAACTCCACCCAAAAACAAAAAACTGAAAACTTTATCTGATGAAATTAACGAGTGATTAAAACTAAATTAGACTGAGAACATGATGAATTATTCATGACGTTCTGACTGAGCTTCTCTTTGTTTGTGTATTTGTAGTATAAATAAATATATTTTCCCGTCATGTATTTAAGGATCTGTATAAATACTGGAGTCATGACTGTCCAGGTGATAACCTGTATCCCTCACAGTGTGGATGGAGGTGTCAGCCTGATGTTTACAGATGTTTCTGAATCTAACTGACGTATAATGAGCTCGTTAATGAACTGGAATAATCCTGAGATTTAAATGTTGCAGGATTTAGTCTGATCCCGTTGTGTTTCCTTCATTATCTTCTCTGCTGTCGTCCTTCACACAACCTTCACCTCCAACAGCTAACACCTCCTTTTCTCTCCCCCCTCCCTCTCTCAGGTACCAGTGTTTCCTCCCCCTCACCTCCCATCTGCTGCCGGACTTGCTGTCCTCCAGGTTCAGCCCAGAGTCCTGGCAGCGGCCCCGACCCCCACCGAGCAGGGACCGATTTAGCCTCTCCATGTTTGGGAGGCAGGCGGGGGGGGGGGGGGGGGGGCTAAGCCAAACCTATGAGTCAGTCAGGACTGAGCCGGTCCTCCTCCCATTTTACTGACTGATTCATTTCAGCTTCGTGCTCATAAAAAACATATTTCTCTTCAGACTCTCTGATTCTGTTTAACGCTGATAAACAGCCTGATGTTCATATAAAGCTCAAAGGGAACAATCTTTACTCTAATCTCCAGAACCAGAACCAGAACCTGAATCACGCAGGTCCCCCTGATATAAGTTCTGGGTTTCACAGGGTGTTTCTTGCTCTGAGCCACATCTTCGTTTCTTCATGACCGTCTGTTTTCCTCTTAGCTGGGTGAAGTTAGCTCGCTAACGCCAGCTTTATTCACCTTAACTGAGCAGCACAGAAAAGGACTGACAACTGAAACATGAAGATGTGACTCAGAGCAAGAAACACCTGTAAAACCCAGAGCTTATATCAGGGGGACCTGCATTAGCTAGGTTAGCTGGCTAACATTAGCACCTGCTGGCATCAAACTTGGTTCCTGGATTTGTCACAACTGACTGCATCATAATCAAATCCTATTAGAGGTCTTCACAGATCCACTGGACTCTGAGAAATCAGAGGACCAGATCTGAGAACCAAATCCTCCTCGGTCTAATTGACTGGAGTCTGGTTTTACTGCCTTGGGTCTCAGGTCAATGAGACAAACAGTGGAGAGTTTAGACCGTCGTCTGTCGTCAGTCAGATACAGAACGTTTTATTGTTGGAGGTGAAATAAGATAAAATTTATCTTTAAATTTCTATATCTTTAATTTATCTGTGGATTTACGTTCATTCTTAGGACGTGATGATCAGCAGCTGTTTTCACTGCAGCTGCTTGTTAACTGATTGAATTGTCTCGGATTGTCTGGGTCGGGTCGAGTTGTTCCTCTTGGATCAGGTCACATCTGGTTCAGGGAGCTTTACCTCTTTGGATCTGTTAAAACCTCTAAGTCCTGATTTAAGAAGCGTTAGTCCAGGTCACAGCTCTGAACAGCCCACAGGTGAAATACCTGGACCACAGCAGAGGTCAGCGGTCATCACCCTGAGCTCGTCCCCAGGTGGGGAGCAGGTGGGAAACAGGGCGGGCCCTGTGGGGGTCAGGAGGTCAACGGGACTTCAAAGTAGATGAGAGGAGGACGAGTGGACAGAAATACCAGAACAGAGGAGGAAGGTCAAAGTTCAAACCTCCAGATTTCGGAGTGACCTCCATGACGGCTCAGAGACGTCAGAGTGTCGCCATCACCCTGAGGATGGGACCGACCGACCGACCTGGCTCTCAGCTGTAAACCTGAGTCTCTTACCGTCAGGTGCTGGAACAGCCAGGCTCTCAGGATGTTGGTGGCCACTTTAGGGAAGATTCCTCTCTTCTTGTTGTGCAGTTTGTCTCTGTCGGGGTCGTCGTCGTCTCCGGTGCTGGGAGACGCCATGCCGTTATCCAGACAGTCACCTGACCGACCGACACACGGAGAGAAGTTTTCATTTAGTTATTTCATTAAGACAAACGTTTGCTAACAAACCAAACTGACCGACACTGACCGTTTTTATTCAGACTGGAGCTGACACTTCCTGTTGGACATTAACTCTGTTCAGATGTAATAAGTAGTAACAGCCGATAATGAAGGACAACACAATAAAACTAAGGCTGTTGATCAATTAAATGATTTATAATCACATGAAGTTAATTAACCACAGATTTCTAATCTGTTGTAAATGCACATTAAAGGAAATGTATCAAGTTTTGAATCCTCTTATCAACATGGCAGCGGACAGCTCGTTTTCTGCAGATGTATGCAGCTGCAGCCGCTGATGAAGCCGTCACTGTTTAAAGTTCGCTGCTTGTTGAGTTGTTGAGGCGACTCTGTTAGAAACTGTCCAGCATGTTCTGCCTTTGGTGAAGGAGAGGAGCTCTCTGTGTATCAGCTCTGAGGTTTGTTTCTGCTGCGTCACTTCCTGGTTTCCCAAAGTACGGGGCGAGCCGAGGGTCATAACCACAGAACGTGTGTGTGTTAATCGCCCGTCAAAACACTAAGTGGCGTTAACTCGTTATTATCTCGTTAACTTTGACAGCCCTAAATAAAACACAGCTGTGATGATAAAAACACGCTAATGTCTAAGAGTAAATACTGGACATTAACAGACACCTACACAGGTTCTTATAAACAACATGACAGTGTGTTACACACCAGTTTGAAACGTCTATAAAGTCGTACTGTATGAAAAGTGTTATCAGTTTGTTTTAAGGTCACAACAAACACAGAAACTCAAACTTTATCTCCACTGTAGCAGCAGCTAACGCTAACGTTAGCACGTCTGAACAAAAACATGCCTTTACTCATGAACTCTTCCAGCTGATGAGTGGATTCAAACTGGTGACCCTTCAGTCACGAGCCCCCCCCCCCCGCCGCCCTCTGGTTTTGGCTGGTGGCACATAATGCTGCGTTTCAGCTGAAAACCACTAAAAGCAGCCGGCCCGGTGTTTTTACTGCGCTCTCTCTGCCTGTTTAATGAGCCTCATTTTCTCCTCAGTGTTTTTAACAGTGCCGGGCCAAGGTTAGGGCCTCGGCCCCCGGCACCAGCTCCAGGTCCCCACGTCCTGCCCAGAGTCGGCGGCGGTGGACCGGGGCCTCGCTCCACCTCCAGGACTCTGCCGAGTGGCGGAGCCCGAAAAGGTGGAAATAATCATAAAAATGATGCGTAACTCCATAAACAAGCTCTCAGCCTCATTAGGCTGAACCACGAACTCCCCAAGGCTGTTTTACACCCCCACCTCCCCCACCACACCCCCCCCTCTCTCCTCAGCTCTCTGAAGGGAAAAGAGGTCCGACTCAACCCGCTAATGGTTTGTGACAACTGGGCTTCACAACAACCTGTGGACTGAAGGAGGAGGAGGAGGAGGTCTAACTACAGTAGCTTCTGAAGGCATCATTACAACTATAGAAACTATGGAGAGGGACAGAAATGAGAAACAAGGTTCTTTACAGTTTAATATCTCAGAGAGCTGCAGGACAGTCCTAAAACCAGGGGGTAAGTTAGCATGTTAGCTTGTTAGCACTTCCTGTTCCCTTGTCCCAAAGTCGTCATGTGACCGTGGTGTAGTTGGTTTATAGCCTAACATTAGCTTTTTACTTCTGGAGATTGGATTTAGGCTTCAAACATCAGAACAGTGGTGTTCATCTGTGAAGATTATCTGATCAACTAAACCTGGAAGGATCAGTTTATTTTGTAAATCAAGAAACCAAAATATTCCAGGAACAGAGTCTCTGCTTTTCAGGAAACGACATCTGAATCCAACTAAACTTTGGTTTCCACATTTACAGCAGCTGAAACTCCTTTTTTTATTTGTTGAAGTGTCTAATACAAACGTCAGGTGTTCGTCCATCGATCTATGTTTAACAAATCTCTACTCTTCATGTGAGTTTAAGAAAAAAGAAAACTGCCTCCTTCGTTGCTGAGCTCTTTAAGAACTGTTTGTACAAAACTTTATTATCCGTGGTGAGTTGGAAGAACGCTCACTGGAGAGAGAGAGAGAGAAGGACAGACTCTTTACTCTCACCACATTTCCACTACGGACCATTTGACCTCTGCGGGCGACGGTGGGACGAGTTTGATGAACGACAGCCAATCCAACGCTTTAATGAAGGTGACCTCACTGCTGAGGTCAGCGCTGGAGTAAAAACACCGAGACGGACGGAGGACGGAGGCGAAACTGAACACAACATCTCCTGCTGTGAGATTTTAAAAACATATGAGGCTGAAACGGCAGCACTGCAGACTCACTGCTCCACAGCCTCCACTCTGACTCTTCATGGTTTTCTTTGTAAGAGTGACATAAGAAGATTGTTATCAGTGAATGTGGTCAGCTTAGCTCAGCAGAAAGACTGGAGGCAACAGGAAACAGCTGGTCTGCTCCTGGAGGAGTCACACGCTGCTACGAATTGTTGTTGAACGACAGTCAGTGCCTGAAAACGATTTGCTTCTTAAGGCTGACGACGAAAATACTGTTTCTGGGTTCAACTTCAGAGTCTCCTGTGTTGTTTAAATAGAGTCCAAAAAACTTCCCTTGTGATGATGAAGAGAAGAGGAAATGGCTGCAGTTGATAAGTCACAATTCCTAAATGAACGTTAGCTTGCTGGTTAAAGCAGGTCCCCCTGATATAAGCTCTGGGTTTTACAGGGTGTTTCTTGCTATGAAACACATCTTCATGTTTCAGTTGTCAGATCTTTTCTGTGCTGCACAGCCAAGGTGAATAAAGCTGGTGTTAGCGAGCTATATTCCCCCAGCTAAGGTGAAAATAATCGACCTTAGCTAGCTATTTTTGCTATTTTTGGGCTATTTTTGTATACGCATTTGTGAAGAAATAGTTCCAGCTAAAACTTTGGGACTTAGGACAGAGGAATGCTAGCTGTTTCCCTTTGTTTCCAGTCTTTATGCTAAGCTAGGCTAACCCCGCTCTGACTCCAGCTCTGCACTGAACACACAGACATGAGGTTGAAATGAGAGGATTAATGTCAGTCTCTGAAAGAAAGAAAACGAGTGTGATTATCTCTCTCAGCCCATTCACAGTGACAGTATTATGGTCTTCTATGCTGAGGACACGTTTCTCTCTTTATGTTCTCCAGGACGACAAATTAACACAGAGAACAGGCCAATCTATGCTGTGGAGTTTGGCTCTGTGTTTGTCCACAGTTAGCAGTTGTCATGTGAAGTCCTGCTGTACTGAGGTTTGTCAGTAAACTCACAGAAATCTCTTATTAACCACATTTGGCTCCATGGTGGAGGTCGACTGTGGAGCTGGCTGCGTGGACGTGATGTTTAAATCTCCAACAGCCAACAGAGCTGAAGCAGCAGTTTGTGGTCTGGCTGCAGAGAAGAGTCTGATGAAGCACATTTGTTTCCAGATGGAGGTGTGACACAGTTTGTTGTCAGCCTCACAGTCTGAACCCAAAGACACAACGAGTCAGAGCTCAACACAGGAAACTTAAACAATGTAAAGCTGTAGCGATTAGCTGACTACTTGATTGATCTATTGGAGCACATTTTAAAGCAAAAATGGCAGAAATTTACTGGTTCCAACTTCTCAAACTCTCATGAGGGTGAATTGAATTTCAAACAAACATCTGACAACATAATTTTGGGTTCTGGTAAAATGTGAGGGGATGGATTTTTTCACACCTCTAACCCTGACATGACCAGCTAACACCGACTGTCAACGTCTTTACTTTATCTCCTGCTCTCCTCTTATTGAACAGATTCAGTTCTTAGTTCAAGGTCTGAAGCTGCAGAGTCGTCCCTTAGTTGAGTCAGTGTAATTGTGTTTTACACTTCATGGACTAAAAAAGAAAATAACCTGCAGATTAATTACCTACAATACTACAACTGAGCTCCAGTAGTTGACGTCACACAATCCCAGCATGCAACAGTCAAAATCAAAACGCTGCCATATTGGCAGGAAAGCACGCTGTTCAAATTACTGCCAGACAAACCACTGCTAGCAGCTAACTTGTCTCTTCTGTATTTATAAAAAGTGAACATGGTGGAAGCTGTTTTTAATTTTATCAGATTCCTAAAGATTCTGAAAGACGACAGGAATGGATTACTGCTGAAAACGGATCACTTCATATCAGGTACAGAATCCAACACTTCCTAACTAATATCTTATTTTACTGCTTTTATTAAGATTTGTAACAGTTCTATTTTCATGTAAGGCATTTTAGACCTGTGCATCGTTGTGTGGATTTTGTGGAGCTAACTTGTTGGACAAGGGAAAGTTGATCAGGTAATTGTAGGTGTCTGGATACTGCAGGTCACCGGGAGCATTGACAGGTTCAGTAATTTATGATATATTGTTCAATTTCTGCAGATTTAAAGTCTGAAGTGGACAGCTTGAAATCAGCACCTGGCCCCATTTATTTTTGCTCAGGCTTTTCCTGCCAACATGGCGGCCTAAACAAACTGAGTCACATGACACCTGGAGCTCTATAATGCCTGAGTGCACCCATAAACAGGTTGCGGTGGTTCTGAAGGAAGCTTCTACAAACAGGTCAGTTAATAATTCTAATGTTGGACTCCTGCAATTTGACCATAAACAAGACTCTGCTGCTGCAGTTAAAGACAGAGCAGTGCTGGGAGCAGCTCATCAGCAGTAAACACAACATTCAGCTGAGGATCATGGGAAAGTCATTAGCTCTGCAGAAACAAAGAGATGTTGACCTGATGATGGCGCTTGAAGAAAAGTGAGAGAATCATCACAGTTCTTACAGTTCTTCCTGAGGAGAACATGAACCACATGTTAGTCCATCCAATGGTTGTTGAGACGTTTCGTTCTGGACCAAAGTGCTAAAGCTGCTAACGCGGCCAAAAACAAAGCCTGGGTTAGTGTTTAGTAACTGCAGCTCTCTTGCTGTCAGAGCCTGAACACGGTTGATGAAAGCTCATAAAATAAATGTTGATTTTGTTTGAAATGGCGCTCAGATGTTATTGTGCAGTGCAGCAGTGGATTCTCATTAATCAGCAGAAAACCACAGGAACACGTTGGTTTTCCAGAAAGATGGATTTTTAAAAAAACCCAGGGAGAAAAAAACGTTCTCTGGCTGAGAAACAAAAAAGAAAAACAAAAGCAGAGAGAGACTTATGTTGGTGATCTGTTATTATCAGACTGAGGTTTGAAGGTCAGACACTCAGGTGAACACGGCAGCCCCACACCCGCCCCCACAGTGGTGTTAAACTGTAAATGTGGGGAGAGATAGAGAAACCACAGGCCCTGTTTCAGTTGGCCTGCTAACAGACGCTCGCTAACAGAACCGGCTGGACTGAGACCAGCAGCACGAAGCCAGAGCTGCTGGACCTGAGAGCAGATCTGCATTCACTGTGTTTATAAGCTCATAATGTCTGTCCAGATCATTCTGCTGTTATGTCTTTTCATTTTAGTCAGAGAACAGTAACTTCATGTTCATGGTTTTGTCCAAACTCCCAGAAATATCCAGTTTCCTTCCCGACACATTTTAAAGTCGATCAAATATTTGGCCATGATTAATATTTTGTTTAACATGGTTTTGATACAGAAAACATAAAAACAAAAAACTCTGAACAGGAGCTTACTTCCTCACTGAGAACTTGTGTCCATGCAGATGCAAATGGCTCCATTTGAACCAGACAGCTGCTGCTATACAACACAAGAGCCACAAACCGATCGTCATCAAAAACAACGACAACAACAAACCTTTCAAAACCCCAGATTATCCTGATTCTGAAGGAACTTCCAGAGTCCAAAGACTTTTCTAACCATCTGGATAAAATGAAACAGTTTTTTTTCTACAGATAAACAAAGATGGCAACAGGAAATGACATTATCTCACTCATTTTTGGCAACACAACACTAAAGTCAAAGGAAGTGAAGCCATTTCTAA
The DNA here is from genome assembly GCA_033238685.1 of Lates japonicus. Classification (NCBI taxonomy): domain Eukaryota; kingdom Metazoa; phylum Chordata; class Actinopteri; family Centropomidae; genus Lates; species Lates japonicus. Next base: position 13,212 of record BRZM01000117.1, on the reverse strand, counting down.
AGTGTTTATGGACACAACGACATATCGCTCTGAGAGAAGCCTGAAACATTTAGCATCATCTCTAGCTCCAGTTTTATTGCAGAAATTCAAAGTATTAAAGTTAAATCCAACGGATGGAAACTTTCTCTGTGAGAGTGAACGTCCATATTTTATAGATGTGTGTTTCAGAGTGTGTGTCTGCAGCTCTGTTTGTGTTACATGTTTAAAATATGAGCCTTTATGAATTCTGCATGTTTCAGCATGTGTGTGTGTGTGTGTGTGATATAAAGCTCTCTTTCTTCCCGCTCTGTCAGCCTTCATCACTCTCTCTCTCTCTCTCTCTCTCGCTCTCTTTCCACCGTCTCCCTGTCTTTTCAAACTCACATCAGGTCGTCGGAAAACCTCTGCCACCGCTCATAAACCCTCACACACACTGACACACTAACACAAACACAGGCCTACACACACAGGTAATAAATGGACGACTGTCAGAAAACTCATCATACCTTGTTCGCTGCTGTTGTCGCCGCTGTGAGACGTGTGTCCGCCGCTGGACGGTCCCGGCGTCCCAGCCGACCGGATCGACACCGCGTCGTCAGGATCTCTGCTCCATGAAATCTGCAGAGGAACGACAAGATTCATCCATCAGAAAATCATCAGAGTAAAACCTGAGAGACATCCTGTTTCCCTCCACGAACACAGACGAAGCTGATTCTCCAGCTGCTGCCAATAAACCACAGAAGAAGAAGAGGAAACTGTGTTTCTGTTAGTTTCATGTGTTAATGTTCATGACCTCCGTGGGTTTTTCTTCTACTGGAACATGAACTCTAATCATCAGTAAATCAGAGTGACCTATAAAACCCCAGCCAAACTGAGCTGGCTGGTCATCCGACACTGTTGCCCAGCACTTTGTTGGTGTTTCAGGGTTAAAGGCCGACAAGTGGGCTGCTGGGAGGAGCCACCAGGCTGACGATATATATATATATATATTCCACTTCAGTTTGATTCAAAGAGCTTCAGCCAGTGTTTCCTTCACAGACATGAACACACTCCCACCACAGAGACGTCAGATCATCCTCCACAGATCATTCATAATCTAAAAAACACAAAGGAACACAGAATCCCTGATTATATACACCATGATTCTTCTAGATATGAACAGCACACACTTCTAAACCCTCCTCTAGAAATGATCAGCTCTATAAATGAACAGATCTGTTAGCTGTGCAGGTCGGCCGAGCTGTTCCCCTGATGATAAATGCTTCGCTTTATGTGGAAAAAACTAAACAAATAAAAAGTTAAAAAATAAGAAGGAGAGGGAGGAACTACGCTGCAGCCAGAACAAAAAGGAAAAAAACAGACTTGATAAAATGGACTGAGCCGGTGGGCGTGGCCAAATGAGCGCAGTGGGCGGGGCCAGGGAGGCGGGGAACGGGGGCTTCAGTCCGACGTGGCCTGGGAGCCGAGCGGTGTCAGCGTGGCGGGAAACATCAGCACCTTGGCCTGCATGAAGGAGAGGTCGGGCAGACCTGCGATCACCTTGGCCGCCTCCTCGCTCAGGTTCTCGTCTTTCTTCGGCTTCCTGTCAAACAGGAAGAGACACGACAGGTGTTACACGCCTGACCACACACCTGTTTAACCAGAATAACCCCTGACCTCTGACCCCTGACCTGGTGGAGGTGCTGGTCTTCTCCATGGTGGACATGAGGCGGGCGAAGGCGTCGGCCACCCGGCTGCCGGAGCTGCTGGGGTCCAGCTTGGCCGTGGTCAGCTCATACAGCTCAGGGTCCACGCCTGAAACAGAGACGAGAGGAAACGTGAGCGAGGCAGAAACACCTGCACAGGTGCAACAGAACGACAACAAACACCTGTTTCACTCAGATCAGAGCAGAAAACCAGCAGCAGCACAGAGTCACATGTCCACACATCCACACAGCAACGACTGATCCCTGATCACATGATGAACCATCCTGAACCACCACCAACACATCGTTTCCTTTCATTCTGTACGGAGCAGGGCCACACTGAACATGTCTGTGTAGACTCAGTCCTGCAGGTCCTCCTGTTTCTGAGTGCTGAATGAAGGAACCTGGACCTGAAGGTTCCACCTGTTCAGCTCTGAAGCTGCGTTTCATTTCCATCAGAGCTCTGAGCTGAGGACTCACACAGACACGGACGCTCACAGAAGAGTCCTGTTGTCGGAGAACCAGAACCTGAAGAACACCTCAGACGAGACGAGGAGGCGAGGAGACGAGGAGGCGAGGAGACGAGGAGGCGAGGAGATGAGGAGGCGAGGAGGCGAGGAGATGAGGAGATCGAGTGTTATTGTGTAAAAATGTCAACAGTCTGACTGAGTGCCACAAACAAGGCCTGGCTGGCTGCCTTACCCACAAGCCTGACAGGAGGCTGGTGTTCAAGAAATGAAATACAGACGAACCGGAAGGCAACACCACAAATGGCGAGGCTTTTACGAGGAACGCCCGCCCGCGCCCACACAGCACTGAGCAGTCGACAGAAGACAAGGAGGAGAAGGAGGAGGAGGAGGGAGGCCATGAGCAGCTGCTGACCTGGGATGGATGGGAGACGGCATCAAACCCGGGCGACCAAAGAAATCCAGGTTTAGAGAGAGGAGCCCGCCGCTGCAAGAGCCAGGCCGAGGTTAACAAACATGGACAGAGAGCTATATATACGCAAGTGTCAGTGACCGTATATGTTTCAAACAGCTGGGACCACAAAGAGTCGGACGCATGCAGTCCCTGCCACCCTGAGACCTGAGGAGAATTGAATCTTCCTGTGATTCAGACTGACGTTTTCGCTGCTTAAAGGAGTTATTCATGCGAACCCTCTTCACCAAGCCTGTGATGGCAAGGAATTTTCAAAGCCTGCCTGCCTGAGAACAGGAAATTACCATTTCGCGACGAGACCAGCATGCACGCCCGCCCATGCTGCCCCGCGACAAGATGCGGACAGCCCTTAATGATACCCGATGAGGCAAGCCACCAGCAGGGCAAGACGTTCGGTTGCACCCGCACCCGTGACACCCGGCCCCTGCAAGTGACCTGAAGGCCAAATGGTTTTTAGTGGCCAGCTTAGAGACACCATGAGCTGAAATCTCACACACCAGCCAATAGAGACTTTATGGTTTCATGGAGAGCCCCAAGGAGCACTGATTCTAGCCTTGAACTGAGTTACTACAGTCATTCATTCGACTTTCGCAATTGCTTGTTTACCTG
>BRZM01000117.1:0-7500 GCA_033238685.1 Lates japonicus | reverse complement strand
AAGAGGCGCGAAAACACCCACTGACGTCAGGAGAACGACACAGTTCAGTGAACATCAGGCCTGGTGAACAAACTGTTACCGAATGAGCTTCAAACTATCAGAAACTTTGTGTGTGGTGTTTGAACTGAGTCAGACGAGGAGGCCGACCTGCTGCACGGCGACCTCGCTCTCTCCTCTCGGCCTGCTGTGGTCCGCCCGGAGGCTCCAGCAGGATTTTCAGAGACAGTACTCGCCCTCTAGGGGGGCGGTTCGAGGGTTGCCTGAAACAGCTTCCGCACGCCTCGACACGCCCGCACAGATCAGCAGGTTCATCTGCGACCCGCCTGCGGAACCTGACCACGCGTGACTTTGACCAGTTCACGCCATCTGTCTCGCCCAAACGTTACGTTAACTCCGAGTTGCTATCGACGAAATCAGCTCACCACAAATCAACACCGATTTTGGCCCCGGTCAAACCAAGACACCCACGAAACAACTGCAGTGGAAACCGTGAGGCAGTCTGTGCTACGAAATACGTTAAAGTTCGTTCGCCCCATTGGCTGGAGTTTCTGCCGATGCAGGTCATGGTTATCGCTAAACGACGCTATACATACGTTGTGGGGCCGTTGACACCAAAGGAAAGTTACACCGGGCGCACAGGCAGGTGCGTGAAGCAGACTGCCCATTCGCAGCCGCTCGCTGCAGAAATTCGTGATGCAGTGAGAAGTAAAGACGTATAGCAGTAGAAATTTGTTGTTTGTCTACCTCTGGTGGTTGAGGTTGAAATGGTGGACGTGACTGGTGTGACCACCAGGAGGATACGCTGGCGACTGATGGCGTCCACCCTGGTGGTGGGGCGGAATGCGGTGCGCCCAGACCAAAACACAACCCTGAGTTTTGAACTAAAATGGCGTCCAGCTGTGTTTCCGCTTCAGGCGCGCCGAAAGCGAGGACGCCAGGCCAAAACTGCCGACAAACAGTATCAGGTGTGGACGCATTTCGCAGGTGATACAGGCTCGTCACAGCAGGTGTGTAACCAGCCGGCTCCAGTGCTCACCAAACAGGATTGCACCGACACATCATGGCAGCCCGCCTTCGACAGGATTCGCTGTTCAGCGTGGCCACAGACACCTGAGCGACACCCGGAGCCAGGTGTGATGACGCGAGGCCGCAGCTCTGCCCACCTGCTCGCACACTTGCGAGTTTGTTCGCGCCTGGCTATTACAGCAGCAGTAGAATAGGTGTTTAATACCATCTGGCGAAATGACCTCCCGCCCGCAGCTGTGACGTTACCTGGCTGAGGCTTGCGGGAAATGTTGACCCAAAATACCGAAATGAACAATACGAAATCACTGTTGATGTAATACACGAAATCTCCATTGGCGGCTGAGCTGACAGGGAGCTTTCAGAGCGCCTTCAAGGAGCACAGAAATTGCTTCACGTGCTCGGCTGTTTGTAAACGGAACATTTTCAAATAAGAAGTTTGACGGGAGCGAACCATCATCTCAAATTCCATGAAGCCTGTGTTCAGTGGAACCCAGCCTTGTTGACACACTGGCCTAATTGGCTGAGAAGTCTCGGTCTCACTGATCTCACCCTGAGCCGCCACCCGCCCAGCCGCGCGTCACCCGGAGAGGAATGTGTCAATTACAGGTTACTCCTGAGGCGGAGCTCAGGAGCCTGCCCCAGTAACAGCAGTGAGTCTCCACCCGCCCCGACAGATCTCTGCACCCGAAAGCCAAGCCACAATGCCTGCTGCCACAGAGGAGCAGGAGGCTCAGTGTGAGACTCAGTGTATACCAGTGAACACACAGGATTTAGGAATTGATGAAAGTCAAATTTCTGGGTTCGCGGACGGCGTAAAACCACGCTACTACGCGACCTCTTTTCTGCAGAACACTGAATAACGCTCATCATCATCATTATCATGGCACTGTGACCACCCCTGGCCCTCTCTGTACAGACTGCAACAGCTGATGCGCTGCTTTCTAACAAACTTCATGGACAACATTACACCCGAATCACTTAAATGTCAGACACAGCAATCATTCACTAGTTGACGCTCAAATGAATATTTTGATGGCCTGACAACAAATGGAATATAAACAGAAACGCGTTCTTGCCAGACCGATGGCCCAGGATATTTAAGTAAAATAATGCAATACAACAAAGCCAGGCGAAACAGGTTGGCAAATTTTATTTTTCTGCGTTACGACGGAAATCTGTGCCCAAAGCTACAGGTATATGTTTGTTTGATAGCCTGATTTTCTGCAGAGCTCGAGTCGCCCGACAGTTTCTACCGGCTGTCTGCCCGCCTGCTGCTCAGACCGCAGTGAGCCTGCCACCCGCACCCCGCCCTGCCTCTGCCGGGAGGAGCTGTCTGCCGCCTGAGACCCGCCACCAGCCTCAAGGCGCCCACTGCTGATGGCCGAGCTGAAGCCTGGAATGATGGGAAGTTCACCCCGCCCTGCCTGCTTCTGCTGGTGAAATTTGGGGAGCGGCTGGTCGCCTCTCGCCCTCGGCATGTGGGAGTAGGGTGAAGGTAGCGACCCGCTTGCCCTGCTGGGGCACCGCAAAGTTGGGCGGCTTGACCGGCCAAGGCGCCCCAAAGTTCCCCAAAATTTTATCTCATTGGCCTTCGCCAGCGAAGGTAATGGCGGCGCGACGTTACCCCGAGGGCGGAGAAGGCACCGGTGCCCGGGTGCCTGGCGCGCGTCAACCGCACGAGCGCCTGTGACAAAGGCCGCCCAGGATCGCCTCCGTCTCTGTCTGGTCCCGAATCGTCCCGCCGCTGTCGGCGGCGCTAGGGCCAGAGGTTGCTTACCTGCAGGCCGGGCGCCGATCTGCCTCACGGCTACGCCCACCCCGCCTGAGCGAGAGTCTGTTAGTGTAAATTGCCTTGAGGCTGCGCCCTTTGTTGAGAGTCAGCCCCGGTTCGTGCTGCACACGAGCGCCCGGGGCCTCGCGCTGAACAGATATGGAATAGAGCCGGACGCGCCAGGTCTAGCGTTCTGCTTGTGTCTCCCCGACAATGTCTTTCGAAGTCGCCTCGTTTACAGTATAGTGCTGCCGCGGCGGGCGGTTCCCCGCCAGCTGCCTGTGACACTGTTCCAGTTCTGGCCTGCCGCCTGGCTGACGAAGCCCCAGTGCTGGGTGCCGCAAAGCCCGCAAATTGCCCTGGCCGCGACACCGCCTGTGTTCCCGGAGGAGGAGAGGAGGGGAGGAGGAGAGAGGAGGAGGAGAGAGGAGAGGAGAGGAGGAGGAGAGAGGAGAGGAGAGGAGGAGGAGGAGAGAGGAGAGAGGAGGAGGAGGAGGAGGAGAGAGGGGAGAGGAGAGGAGGAGGAGAGGAGAGAGGAGGAGGAGGAGGAGAGGAGGAGGAGAGAGAGGAGGAGAGGAGGAGGAGGAGGAGGAGGAGAGAGGAGGAGAGAGGAGAGGAGAGGAGGAGGAGAGAGGAGGAGAGGAGAGGAGGAGGAGGAGGAGAGGAGGAGAGGAGAGGAGGAGAGAGGAGGAGGAGGAGGGAGGAGGAGGAGGAGGAGGAGGAGGGGAGGAGGAGAGGAGGAGGAGGAGAGGAGAGGAGGAGGAGGAGAGGAGGAGGAGGAGGAGAGGAGAGGAGAGGAGGAGGAGAGGAGGAGGAGGAGGAGGAGGCAGGAGGGGAGAGGAGGAGGAGGGAGAGGAGGAGAGGAGGAGGAGAGGAAGGAGAGGAGGAGAGGGGGAGGAGGAGGAGGAGAGGAGGAGGAGAGAGAGAGAGGAGAGGAGGAGAGAGGAGAGGAGGAGAGGGAGGAGAGGAGGAGAGGAGAGGAGGAGAGGAGGAGGAGGAGAGGAGGAGAGGAGAGGAGGAGAGAGGAGAGAGGAGAGGAGAAGAGAGGAGAGGAGGAGAGGGAGGAGAGGAGGAGAGAGGAGAGGAGGAGAGGAGGAGAGGGAGGAGAGAGAGGAGGAGAGAGAGGAGAGAGAGGAGGAGAGGGAGGAGAGGAGAGAGGAGAGGAGGAGAGAGGAGAGGAGGAGAGAGGAGAGAGGAGAGGAGGAGAGGGAGGAGAGGTTTTGGTTTTCAAAGTCCCTTTATTAAACCACTTTGCTAAACAACACTGGCAAAGTTAGAAAAAACCATGTGAACAAAAAAACAAGACATATTTCAAGGTAAACAAAGGATCTGAACCAACTCATACAATCAATGGTCAGATCATAACTTCATAATCAACTCCCCATCTCCTTCCACAGAGCACAACACCCCTCCCATAGCCCACACACGTATGAAGTCCTGTAACTTGTCCATTGTTTTATAAAAAACATATTCCACCCTGAGTCGAGACTTTAACAGTCCCTCAAAGACTGGCACCAGGTCCACGCACCCAGAGTTCTGGGTCTTATTCCTGCGTGTCAGCCAGATGGCCAACTTTGCAGACCCAGATAAAAAGTTCACCAGCGTACAAACAGATTTCTCCTTTGCACGATATTTTGGACCAAAAATAAATAAGTCAAAGGAAAAGCACATCCCAAATCCCTGAAACAACCTTTTTAACAGTTCAAACAGTGATTCTAGTCTACGACACTCAACAAACAAATGTTCAAGGGTTTCAGTCTGTAAACAGAACACACACTCCTCTCCCACCCCAGGATCCATGTGCGCTCTGTATCTGTTCGTAGCTATTGCACCATGTACAACCCTCCACTGGAGGTCTGCCGTCCGCTTCTCAACGGGCGGCTTGTACAGGGACCGCCAGCTGCCCTTCGGGGAAGCGTCTGGGCCAAAGAACTCAGTCCACCCCGACTCCCTAACTTCAGAGAGGGACCGGAGATGGAGGACTTTCACGCAGATCAGGTACAGATCCTTCTTCCCTGCATCCCTGAACCTGTCCAGGTGTGGTGTTGTGAGAGACAGCAGCCACCCTCCCCTCTCCTGCCACTCCCCCACTGCAGGGGAAACAGACAGAGTGGGGAAGCTGTACTCACTGCCTTCGCTCCATTGTTCACACAGGGTTCGGTCTCTTACAAAGAGTCTTAGATGGGGTGGAAGAGCCTCACAGACTTCTGCCACCACCCTGTTAATCAGACGAATGGAAGTGATTTTGCTCCTCTCTCTCAGGACGTTTACCGGCAGAGCAGTCAGCTTCATCAAATGACCAACTTTGGTGCAACCAGCACCTCTGAGGCTGGCCCGCAGGCTGGCAGATTGCAGGGCTAGAGTCTTCAAGAAGCCATTGCAAAACAATGGCTCTTCAAAAACCCACATACCCGGAGTCTGGCCGCCTGCACGCTGGAACTTAAACCCCTGCCAGGCCTGCAGTACGGAACTGTAGAACGGTGTAAGTCCAGACAGATCAAGATCTGCACTCAGTACCAGGAACAGTTGTTTGTCGTAGTCCAATCGCCCGGCTCTTCTCAAGAGCAGCCGAGCTGTGTCTAGCCAGCTTGGACCACTGTTGTAAAGGATCCATTGCGCCGTCTGTAGTCTGAAAGCAGCAATTTTGGACTGGATGTCAACAAGTCCTTGTCCGCCCTCGGCTACAGGTAGACACAAGGCTGCTGCCCGGATCCAGTGCTTACCAGACCAGAAAAAGTCCAGGATTGCCTTTTGAATGTCCTCTATGAAGCCCCTCGGCGGTGTCAGAGGGATGAGTTTGTGCCAAAGAGTCGAGGCAACCAAGTTATTAGCAACCAGAACTCTTCCCCTATATGACAGCTGGGGTAGCAACCATTCCCATCTAGACAACCGAGCGCACACTTCCTCCCTGATTCCCTCCCAGTTCTTTAACTTGTACCCCTCAGTGCCCAAAAAAACTCCCAACACCTTCAGCCCCTCCCTCTCCCATTTGAGACCACCAGGCAGAAAAGGCACTGCCTGATCTCTCCATTGCCCTAACAAGAGTGCCTCACTTTTTGCCCAGTTCACCCGTGCAGATGTTGCCTTCTCGTAGAGAGACAAGGCGCCTTGCAAACACTGAACGAGAGAGGGAGGAGAGGAGGAGAGAGGAGAGGAGGAGAGAGGAGAGGAGGAGAGAGGAGAGAGGAGAGGAGAGGAGGAGAGAAGGAGAGAGGAGAGGAGGAGAGAGGAGAGAGGAGAGGAGGAGAGGGAGAAGAGGAGGAGAGAGGAGAGAGGAGGAGGAGGAGAGGAGAGGAGAGAGGAGGAGAGGAGGAGAGGAGGAGAGGAGGAGGAGAGAGGAGAGGAGAGGAGGAGAGGAGAGAGAGGAGAGGAGGAGGAGGAGAGAGGAGGAGAGAGGAGGAGAGAGGAGGAGAGGAGGATGTTGATGGTTCATCAGAGAAACGTCAGCTTCAGTCTCCTCTATGAACTGATGCTACACTCAGTACTTCTACTGATAGTACTGCTACCAGTGTTAGTACTATTACTACCTCTACTAATGTTAGTACTACTTTTACTACCTCTGCCAGTACTAGAGGAAGTATTCAGATTCTTTACTTTAGTAAAAGTACTGTGTAAAAATCCTCCATTAAAAACTTTACTCTCTTTAAAGTAGAAAAGTATCATCAGCAACATGTACTGTAGTATTAAAAGTAAAAGTACTTAGTATGTCGGGTGCATCTTCTCAAAGTACTGCAGGATAGTATCATCTGTAACTGTAACTGTAGTATATCTAAGTACATCAAAACTATACTTAAATACAATACTTAAATAAATGTACTACTGCTACAACTATTAGTAGTAATGATAGTACTATGACTACTTCTAATACTGCAAGTACTACAAGTACGACAACTACTCTCTAACAACAGCTCACACTACTATTACTACATCATCATCATTATTATTATTATTATTATTTTTATTATTATTATTGTTGTTATTATTATTATTATTATTATCATTATTATTATTATTATCATTATCATTATTATTATTATTATTATTATTATCATTATTATTATTATTATTATTATTATTATTATTGTTATTATTATTATTATCATTATTATTATTATTATTATTGTTGTTGTTATTATTATTATTATTATTTTTATTATTATTGTTATTATTATTATCATTATCATTATTATTATTATTATCATTATTATTATTATTATTATTGTTGTTGTTATTATTATTATTATTATTGTTATTATTATTGTTATTATTATTATCATTATCATTATCATTATTATTATTATTATTATTATTATTATCATTATTATTATTATTATTACTATCATTATTATTATTATCATTATTATCATTATTATTGTTATTATTATTGTTATTATTATTGTTATTATTATTGATATTATTATTGTTATTATTATTATCATTATTATTGTTATTATTATTGATATTATTATTGTTATTATTATTATCATTATTATTATTATCATTATCATTATTATTATTATCATTATTATCATTATTATTGATATTGATATTATTATTGTTATTATTATTATCATTATCATTATCATTATCATTATTATTATTATCATTATTATCATTATTATTATTATTATTATTTGGTAACAGCACGTGACTCTGCAGTCCTTCGGGTCTGACGTCACTCCCTCCCTCCCCCCTCCTCCCCC